>PVHY01002763.1:0-119075 GCA_004024945.1 Uropsilus gracilis
ATTCTAAATTCTTTGTCTGACATATGGAGCATTTCTTCGATGTCATCCATGTTGGTTTTTTCAAATTGTTTATCCTTAGGTGGTGAGTTATTTTTCTTAGGGCTTGCTTGAGTGTTTGTGTTCTTCCTTTTTCCTGTGTTTTCCTTTCGGACCTGCTCTACATATTGGGTGACTACTGCTCTAGTAGTAGGCATGTTGATTTTAACGCTGCCTATGTGGTTTTGGTAGTGAATGTCCTTGTTTTCTGAGTTTGCACCTGTGCCGCGTAGTGGCGCCAGCGCTTTTGGGCTTTGGGGTGGGCACCGTTAATTCCAGGTGGGTTCCTTCCCCACCCCCTTTAGCAACTCAGTCCGAGCTAAAGTTAGGATGAATAGCCAGGGTCCATGGAGTTGCAAATGGCCGGTCTGCCTGCCTCCCAGGCTGTTTCCCTGACAACTGGGAGACGCCACAGGCTGCTCTAGGTGGGGTAGCCTACCTGTCCTGCGTGGTCTCCTCTCCCAGGTGCTGGTGGGCTAGCTGCTCCTCTCAGCAGGGTCGGAGTCCCCTTTGCAGGTGACTCTTTTGTCCGCGAGAGCCTCAGTCCGCTCTCCGGACTTTGGGGTGGGCGCCATTAACTCCAGGTGGGTTCCTTCCCCACCCCCTTTAGCAACTCAGTCCAAGCTAAAGTTCGGACACTAAAGTCTTAAAGGAAGATCTAGACCAAATGGACCTAATAGGTATGTATAGGATATAGCACCCCTCCCCCCAATGAAAAGAATACACTTTCTTCTCAAATGCACATGGGTCATTTTCTAAAATCATCCATGTATTAGGACATAAGGCAAACATGAATAAATACACAAAATTCAAATAATATCAACTTTTTTCTCTGACCATAAAGGTATCAAACTGGAAATCAACAATGAAAAGAAAACACGGAAAGTGCACACTACATGGAGACTGAACAACAGGTTACTAGAAGATGAAGGGGTAAAGGAGGAAATCAAAGCTTTCATGGAAACAAATGATAAAGATAACACCACATTGCAAAATGTATGGGATTCAGCAATAGCAATATTAAGAAGAAGGGTCATAGCAATACAGGCTCATATCAAAAGGGAGGAAACAAGCCAAAGAAATAACCCAATCTCCCAACTTGAGAAACTAGAAAAGGAACGAAGAAAAAACAAAAACAAAAACAAACAAACAAAAAAACCCACCCAAAACCTAACAGAACAAGAAATAATAAACATAAATGCAGAGATAAATGAAATAGAAATCAAAAGGACCATTGAGAAGATAAACAAAACCAAAAGCTGGTACTTCAAAATAAATAAATAAAATTGATAAATTCCTAGCAAGGCTCACAAAGAAAAGACGAGAGAAAACTCAAACAGGATCATAAATAAAAAAGGAGAAATTATAATTTATACAGCAGAAATCCGAAAGATAATTAGGGACTACTACAAGCAGTTATATGCAAATGCAGCAATCTGAATGAGATGGACAAATACGTAGAAAGATACAGTCATCCAAAATTGAAAAGAAGCAACAGAGAACTTAAATAGGCCAATCACAAGCAGTGAAATTGTGGCAGTCATCAGAACTCTCCATAAAAACGAGAGCCCAGGATCAGATGGCTTCACAAATGAATTCTACCAAATATTCAAAGAGGAAATAACACCTATATTACTACAGCTCTTGCAAAAAATTGAGAAAGAAGGAAAACTACCAAATACATTCTATGAAGCAAACATTACCAAGCAAAGACAGCACAAAGAAAGAAAACTATAGACCAATCTCTCTAATGAACACAGATGCAAAAATTCAAAACAAAATCTTGGCAAACTGAATCCAACAGTGCATAAGAAGGATTATCCATCATAACCAAATAGGATTCATCCCAGGGGCACAGAAATGGTACAACGTCTGAAAATCAGTCAATATAATCCATCACGTCAACAAAGAGAAAAACAAAAAACATATGATCATACCAATAAATGCAGAAAAAAAATTTTGATAAAATTCAACACCCATTCATGATGAAAACCCTTGGAAAAATAGGAATAAAAGAAACATCTCAACATAATCAAAGTCATACAGGATAAAACCACAGTAAACATCATCCTTAATGGGGAAAAACTGAAACCATCTCAATTAAGATCTGACCTAGACAAGGATACTCACACTCACCACTGTTTTTCAGCATAGTACTCAAAGTTCTAGCCAGGATGATAAGGCAAGAGAAAGACCCACAAGGAATACATATAGGGAAAGAAGAAATGAAACTATCATTATACGCAGATAATGTAGAAAATCCCCAAAAATCCACAGAAAAACTAATTGAATTAATAAACCAGTTCAGTAAGGTAGCAGGGTACAAAATCAACACACAGAAATTAGTGTCCTTCTTATAAGCAAAAACTCAGCAGAAGAAGAAATTTAAAAAACTACTCCATTTACCGTTACACCACTGAAAATTAAATACCTATGGACAAAACTAACAAAAGATGTGAAAGTTCTATACAAAGAAAACTACAAAGCAAGCAATATGGAGGACCCTCAAACTAATGAAAATGGAACTACCATTTGACCCAACGATCACTCTTCTGGTAATCTACCCAAAGGAGACTTCAATGTGGGTACAAAAGGACACCTGTGCTCGGATATTTATTGCAGCACTATTTATAATTGCAAGAACATGGAAACAACCCAAATGTATCAAAACAGATGGGTAGATGAAAAAGATGTGGTATATATACACAATGGACTATTACTTTTCAATTAAAATGAAAAATTTGATGAATTTATGATAACATACATGTACCTAGAAGAAATCATATTAGCAGAAACAAATCAAAAAGAAAAAGACAGAAAGCAAATGGTTTCACTAATACATGGAACATAGGAAAAACAAACAAAAATTCAGGAGGAAAAGCCAAAGCAAGCTAACAAACAAACTACAGTACACAACTGGGGGGGGGGGGATGAGTGGGAGCAATCAGGGAAGAGAGGTGGTGGGACTACAATGATGTGAAATATATATATATATTAATAAACTTTAAATAAGAAAAAATAAGAAAACTACAAAACATTCCTAAAAGAAATAGAACACATAAAAAAATGGAAAGGCATTCCGTTTATGAATTGGATGAATCAACATTATCAAAATGACTATTCTACCAAAAGCAATCTACAGGTTCAATGCAATCCCAATAAAAACCCCAAGGACTTTTTTTTTTGAGACTAGGTCTCACTATTTTTTGCCCATGGAACCGCAGGCTCTTGCTGCCCGGGGTACCACAGACTCAAGCAATCCCCAGCCTCAGCTTCCCAGGTAGCTGGGATTACAAGTGTGCACCACCACGCCCAGCTATTTTTTGGAACTAGGTCTCACTACAGGCCCCAGGTGGGACTCGAACCGCGATCCCTAGCCCCTGCCGCTTCATAGGCTGAAGCTTACAGGCATGAGTCACCGTGCCTGGCCCCGAGGACATTTTTTAAATAGAGTAAAAATTACTGAAATTCATCTGGTATAGTTAAAGATCTCAAATATTGAAAATCCTCCTAGCCAAAAAAAAAAGAGAGAATGGAGGTATTACAATCCCAGACTTCAAACTATACTACATAGCCATAATAATTAAAACAGCATGGTACTTGTACAAAATAGAAAATCAGATCAATGCATCAGAATCAAGTGCCCAGAAATAAAACCACACTTATATGGGCAACTAATTTTTGACAAAGGGACAATAGCATACATTGGAACAAGGACAGCTTCTTTAATAAATGGTGCTGGGAAAACTGGACCAAGATATGCAAAAAAATAAACCAAGACAACTCTCTCATACCTTGTACAAAAATCAACTCAAAATGGATAAAAGACTTGGATGCAAGACCTAAAACTATAAAATACATAGAGGAAAAAACCCTCCATGAATTACACTTCAGAAATCTATTTCTGGACATATCTACAGCTGGCAAAAAAATGAAGGAAAACAAACAGCTAAGACTACATCAAACTAAAAAGCTTCTGTACAACAAAAGAGACAATAACTAAAACAAAAAGAAACCCAACTGACTGGGGGAAATTTTTTGCCCTCCATACAAGTGATAAGGGTCCGATAACAAATATACACAAAGAACTCACACAATTTAACAAAAACAAAGCAAAAAGCCCAGTCAAAAAATGGGGAGAACTAAAAAGACACTTCTCCAAAGAGAAAATACAAATGGCCAATAGCCATATGAAAAATTGCTCAACATCACTAATAATCAGGGAAATGCAAGTCAAAATCACACTGAGATACCATCTTATACCAGTAAGAATGGCCCCGATAAAAAAATGGGCAACAACAAGTGCTGGGGTGGATGTGGAGAAAGGAACACTCTTAGACTGCTGATGGCAGTACAAACTGATCCAGTCACTATGGAAGGCTGTATGGAGGACCCTCAAATAAGTGAAAGTGGAACTAGCATTCAACCCAGCAATCCCACTACTGGGACTCTACCCAAAGGACACAAAATCACTAAAAAGGACACTTGTACATGCATGTTTATTGCAGCACTGTTCACAACTGCCAAGATATGGAAACAACCCAAATGCCCCCAAACTGTTGAATGGCTAAAAGATGTGGTATGTTTACACAATGGAATATTATGCATCAATCAAAGAAGACAACCTTATGTTTGCAGCAACATGGATGGCGCTAGAAGGACTCATGTTAGCAGAAATAAGCCAGAAAGAAAAAGAGAAACAGAATGGTCTTACTTATATGAGGGATTTAGGAAAAACAAACAAACCGACAAATAGACAAGAAAAATATAAAACTGCCAAAAATATAGAACTGAAACATAGCGTGAGAGAGGGGGAGGAGAAAGGAAACGGGAGGGGAAGGGCACAAAAGACTGAGATTGTTCAAGGGTGATAAGATGATAGGAGAACCTTGAGGTAGATAATCATGTTGTATGTTTGTGTATATTTATATACACACAGATATATATATATAATCAATAATAAAAAAATTTAAAAATAAATAAATAAATTTCAAAGTGGGTATTAAAAAAAAAGTTAGTGGCATGAACTACAACTCTTATCACAGTAGCTGATTTTGAAGATTAACTGGTACACATTACTTCCCTTCTCCCCGACCTGTTCCTAAGCCCCTCTACTCTAGCTAGTAGTTCTGCTGGTTCAGGTGCTTTACCTCCTCAGTGGGACATACCCTCATACTTGAGGGGTTTGGGCCCCCAGACACCATATATGCCTTGAGCATTGGCTGCTGACTTTGTACATTTTCCATCAAAATTGGAAAAGAGAGTATAGGAAGCTCTCTGAGTGGATCACCTCACTGTCATATACATGCTATCTTGCCCTCACCACGTGATCAGAGTCCTGTATCCTAAAGATTAGCCCACTAGGATAGTGATCCCTCTCTGTAGGATAAATGATTTGCTCAGGTTTTTTCCTCCATTTGCCTATTTGACCAGCACCTGTGGTATGCCCATGATGGTGCAGTCCAGTGGGTTTCTGCACATGTAAGTGTGCAACTTGGGGCCTAGGAGAGTGGAGATCAAGAGGTACAGAAAGTCTGAGCATGAGTGAGAGAGCGCCATGAGAGAACACCAGATAGAGAGCCCAGAAAAAGAGTGTGAAGATTCCAGGTGAACTGGGGTTGGCCTGACTCCCAGAACCCCCTAGCCTGCCTTGCCTGGTCTGTCTGTGTAACTGCTAGAACCAATAAAGAACATATGATGCAGATTGGTGAACTTGACAGTTGCCCAGCAATTGGTGATGAGGGTTGGTTACATTACTTTCCTTGCTTGCTGTTTTTATGGCATAGGATCTTGCAGGAATCAGGTGGAAACCATAGTCCAAGGCTTAATGGGATTCTTGCCATGTCCTGTTGTAGAAGTATTTCCCTTGGGACATAGGACCTCTAAACCACTTACACACAGTTATGGGACCAAAACAAATTTCTCTAGTGAGTCACTCACAGAGAGGGGAAGATATTCCTTGAACTACCTATTGCCTTGATTGGTTTGCATGAAAGTGGTTATTAGGGAGTGCTTTCAGTACCAATACTTGTATAGAAGTAAAGGAAGCAGGACTGAGCAGTGAAGTAGACTGTGATATGGTCACAAGAAAACCCTCAGTTAATCCCAGAGGGGCCCTGGGGACTGGATGATTGCAGGGTAATTGTGAATTGGGGTCATCAGGCCACCCTTCATTCATTTGCATTGCCGTTTAATGGTTGTTGATTTGGGATATACCTTGCATTCTGAAGGGTGGTGCAGGGTGAGTTAGTCAGGGTTTTTCCTTCATTATCCTGTATGAACAGCACATGGAGTATTCCATCTCTCCCATGATTGTGTGACCCAGTGGGTGTGCACATACATAAGTGTGCATACCTGGGCCCAAGAGAGAGGGATAAAGGGGGGGCAGAGAGCATGGGAGAGTATATCCATGAGCATGAAAGAGCACGAGAAAACACCAGAGAAAGAGCATGGAGATTCCTGAAGAGGCTAGGGGGCTCTCCTACCTCCTGCCCCCACAGCTGGGGCCTGCCTGATGTTTTTGTAACTACTAGAACCAATAAAGAACCTATCCAGATTGGTGAACCCGATGCTTGCCCAAGAATTGACGATGGGGAATGGTTACATCATTTATAAGCCTGAAGCTTACAACTGGTTACATCACAATTGGCAATGAGAATGGGATGGTTGCCCAACAGATGGTATCCTATCCTTTCTGATATCCTCTCCCCCAAATGACCCTTCTTCTCCAGATCTCCTTGGCCCCCATCATCTCCTTCTCTTTCCAGGTCCATAACTAACCAACCAAGCATTTACCATATTTATGAATCCATCTGCCCAGGTATCTATATCAACCCAGATCCTGTGTCCACAAGTGTCTAAAGATTTGGATATCCCCTTTTGCCCAATGACTGAGCACCTAAGTTCTAGAGGCAGCATATCCCAAGAGCTTTCTGGCCTCACATAGGCTATGGACTCCAGCATGCATTCTTCTCTGAGTCCATGACCCTGCCTTCTGCCATCTTCCAAGGTTGTTCTGTCAGTATCATTCGGTGAGACCTATCAATTTCTCCAAGCTATGGAGACATCTGAGCATCCTTTACTGTGCTTGGATCCTTTATAAGGGTATTATATTTGCGATCATTGAAGAGTGTTCCCACTGCCCCGGTGCAGTTTCCTTTTCTGGCCCCATCCTTGCAGTACTCTGAGCATCCCCTCCTATTGCTAGTCCTGGCTCTTGCTAGTCCTGTTGGCTGGTCTTGCAGCTCCTCACAACTCTGTCCTTTCCTCTTTAGCAGACACAGCACTTATCCAGCCAAATTAGGGTGTGACTCAATCTTAGTCATTTGTCTATTGGTCAGAAGGGGAGCTGTGAACAGATTTGGGGAGGAAGAGTATGTTGTTTTGCAAGCAGAGACTTAACCATCTGCAGGCTAGGGAGGAGACATATCTTTGAACAGAGAGGGATGGGCCCAGAGAGTTCCAAAGAATCTGGGGATTCATGTTTTTCTAGTATATCAGCCCAGACATCCTAGTCAGTGTCTCAAGTTAGAACCCCTGGCCTCAGCCCAGCAGACCTGTCAGGGCTGAGAATCCAGATTTCCTTGCAGCTTTATATGAAGACCTTTGCCTGTTCCTCAGCTTTTCTGGACCCCAACAGTATATGCTGTTAAGAAGGTGGTCTGCACTTTCACAGGTAGCCTTTAGTTTATGATCTATCACTGCTAGTATCAAGTGCTGGAAGCAATGATCAGGAAAGCAAAGTCTGAAACAGAGATTCACGGAAAGCTTAGGAGCTAGTAGAAGTACACTTGGGATCGCCAAGATGTGGGGAGACAGGAAGCAAACTGGCAGAGAGAGAAAGTGAATAGTGACACATTCACAACCAAAGGCTCAGGTGACTGCACAGAGGGTAAACCTGGGGTAGTTCTATAGGATTATAGGGTAAATGAGTTAATTGGGCTTTTTATACCACTAGCCTCTGTGGTTGTCACCTGCAGCCTTGATTGTGTTAATGCAGGAGGTTCATCCATGGGAGCATGGATGAACAGACACACCTCTAACTGTGGACCCCTGGGCCCAAGTGCGTGTGCATGGGTAAGTGAACACACCTGAGCCTCAATGCAGGGATAAAAGTAGGGAGGTGGGGAACAGCAGCAGCATGATGTCAGAAGAGGTGAGAAAGAGAGCACACCAGAGAGAAAGCAGAAGAAGATTCCTGGGGGGCTGAGAGGTTTGCTAGCTTGCCTGCCTGTCACCCATCCAGCTCCCCTACCACTGTGATTGCCTCATTGTATGCCAGACTCTCGGCCTACTGTGCCTATCTACATGGTTCCTGAAAGAGGAACAGAAAGAACAAGCACTTGAGTCTTCCTGGGAAACATGGACAGAGAATCCTGATATCCACAGCCCAACCTTCCAACTAATACATGGAGTTTTAGAAACAATGGTACAGCATGAAATCACTTTCAAATCCTTAGGTAAAACTTAATGGTAAAATGTGCATCTCTATGCCTTAGTTACACAGCATCTTAAGTTTTTTTAGGGACCATATGCTGCGAAACAATGACTTTTTTAAAAACATATAACAGCAAAAGTCCATTTAACAAAGGTACCCCATGGAAAATTCTACAAATGGTCTTGGAATTTCAGCCTTCTGGTCAACCCTCCCTTTTATTTTGCTGCCTAGCACTTGAAGCTGCACCAACTCATATTCATTATTCAATTCAACATCCTAACAGCCCCATGATTGACATACATGTGTTCTCTGGTTCATGCTAAGCAGCCAGGCTGTGTTCTGGCACTGCCCAGAGCGATCCACTCCTTGCACCAAGTCTGCAGAGTGCATACTGCCCACAACACAAAGAAGCACTGTAGCATGCATGGCTCCTTCCTCAGCAAGAAAAAGCAGCTGAATTCTGTGTACTGAAGACAAATTGGCCATAAACTCTGCAAGCCACAGAGGTTATTTCAGTTACTAAATGATTAAAGTCTCTAATCTCTGGAGCAGTGATAAAGAACACCGGAGAAGGGGCTGGGTTTTTGATGCCGGGGGAGGGGACGGAACATCTCCCCTGAGACTATGCCAGAGGAAGCCCACCCCATAAAAGAGCCACAGATAAGTAAGACATCATTAATAAATCAATGACAGGAAAATGAAAACGGAAGCAGATGAATCAGCCAGTGGATCAGGTCGTAGATGAAAAACAGCACATCTGTTGCTACCGTCGGTGCATTAACAAATAAGTCTGCAGGATCAGACGGTCTTTCATACTAATACTTGGAATAATGAAGCTTCAAGAGCGATTAAAGCATAAATCAATTTTTAAATGTGTCTTGTACCTCCCCCAAACAACAGGAGGCATATTTTTCCTTGCTTTGAATTCTTTTTTGGCAGGCAATGGGAGGTGCAGGGAGAAAAACGTTACCTCATTTTGGCTCCGCTGTGAGGCACAGGCACACAGCTAATTTAGTGTTTAGCCTCATGCTTTGATTCTTACCAGCTGAAGGCACTGAGCTGTGCTTAATCGATATGTTAAATCCAAGCCAATCCATTGCAGCTCAGGCAATATCCACCAGTTTCCTTGCCCAGGACAGCTAGCTTCTAACTCCTTCTCTTTTTCATGCAGATATTGATTTACATTTTATTTTGTTTTTATTGACGACTTCAGCAAAATTAACAATTGAGGCAGTGAAGCATTTTTCTCTTTGGAAGCATAATTTCTCCTTTTTAAATGAAAAAAATGCTTGTTCTCCCTAATGGCAAAATGTCCAGACTTGAGGACATTAAGAATGGACATGAGCAATTAATTTGGCAAATTGTACATCCTTGTCCAAAGGGGGAGAGAGATACTCCAGACATAACCTTTGAGTTAGACATGTTGGGATAATAAGGAAAGATGGAAGAAGGTGCCTTTGTGGAAATGGGGGAGGGGTTAGAAAAACACTGGACAAAACAAACAGGAAAGGAAATGAAATTTAGGTCAAAAATTTCTGAGATGTCAAAATTCCTCCCAGCTGGTCAATAAACAAGTTCTTTATGAACATGGCAACAGGGGGGATATAAAAGGAAGAAGGAAGGACAAAGGAACGCAGGGTAAGAGATATGCATAGAAATGGTGGGAACCTGGAGTGGGAAAAGGAAGCCAGACCATATTCCTTTTCAGGGCAAGACTTCTGTTCCACATTACACCTCCTACCAGAGGTCAATAGGCCGTCAAGGAAGGAAACTCTCTTCCGTTCTTGCTCTTCTCCTTAAAATACATCAGGTTTTCAGGAACCATAGAAAAGTCAGGAAAGCTGCTGTTTTGTTTATCGTGTGGTGGTAAAAAAGACAGCTCTCAGGCATGCAGATGTGGTGGTTTGAACTTGTTTAGAACTTTCAGCAATACCCACATTTCATAAAAAGATCCCCAGATATTTTAGCAAATATAAACATTTATATTTATTAGGGAGTGACAAGTAGAAAAAGAATAAAGCTCATACAAGCATTTCCAGATAAGCAATAAATTAGAAAGAGACTGTGAGTGTTGTTTTAATCATAATAGGATCTAGCAAGACAGTAGCTAATCACATGAAACTGTTCCAGGACTAAAATCTCTGCTCAAGTCCCTAAATAAAATAGCATAGTATTTGCATATAAACTATGGACATTCTCTAATATACTTTCAATCATCTATAGATTATTTATACCTAATAAAAGATAAATGTTTTGAAAATAATTGTTATAGTGTATTGTTCAGAGAATAACAACAAGAAAAAAAAATTCTGTACAGGGTCAGTGCAAACAAATCATTGTAGACCTGAGTACATAGTTGATACTGAAGCCAGGACCCCAATATGGGCATTATTGAAGCTGGGACCCCAATATGGGTACTGCTGCCATTAGCTGTGTCTGAAAAACACAGAGGTACAAGAGGCCTAAACAGGAAGAGTACTTTTACTTTGTTCCAAACTTCAAGTGGGGAAGAAAAATGTATCACCTAAAAGGTGTGTAGAGGGAAATTGGAGCCTTTGGCTTTTAGGAGTGGAAAAAGAAAAAAAGAGAGAGAGAGAAAAAAAGGAAAGGAACAGAGACTTTTAGAGAGAAGGGACATAAAAATGGCAGGTGTATAAAGAGTAGCCTAAGTGAGCAGCCTGTGCAGAAACCCTCTGAAAGAGTGAGCTGGTGGTGGCAAGGAGCCATGGTGGCCAGCAGAAGAGTAATTGGTGTGGAGAGGTGTGGAGAGTTTGGCACCGCAGCAAGGTGGCATAGTGAGCTGATACCTGCAGATGGCCAGGGATTTGGAAAGATGATTTGTGGATGAGCAATTGTTGAAGGGGTTTTCTGAAGCACCTTGGAGAAGTGGAGCAGTTCAGAACACTGGAGAGAGAAGAAGCAAAGAGAAGACACTGGAGAAAAACTGAAATTTGCAGAGTGCCTGCCTCAGGTTTGGAGGGGCAAAGGGGCACTATCATGAACATGTGTCTTTGGGACCTTTGGGACTAAAAATGGTGACCAGGGTCAGATAATTGGCCACTTGTGGCTGTAATGACTTTTTTGTTTTCCCTATTGAATTCCCTTAATAAAGCCCTGTTGTTAAACTCCATGTGACTGGCAACTGCTATGTGCAGGTGGTATGAATCTGAGGGAAATTGGGTGGCAGAAGCTGCATTTTAAATGTGGCTTGTTGATTGGAGGCTTCTGCCCCATTTTGACCTGATTTCAATATGTTCCATCAATGGTTTCTGAATCCAAGGATGCAGACTTTGGGCTCAGAGAGCCAATGGTACAAACTTTTGATAGTAGGTGTTATCTACATATAATTAGAATACAAACAAGCTGGAAAATTCCATTGCCACCTAATAACTTCAAATGAAGGTTTGTGGAAAGTTCATGTACAAATGACATCCTACTAGGCCGGGCACAGTGGCTTGTGCCTATAAGCTTCAGCCTATGAAGCGGCCGGGGCTAGGGATCGCGGTTCGAGTCCCACCTGGGACCCGTAGGGAGACCTAGTTCCAAAAAAATAGCTGGGTGTGGTGGCGCGCACCTGTAATCCCAGCTACCTGGGAAGCTGAGGCTGGGATTGCTTGAGTCTGTGGTACCCCGGGCAACAAGAGCCTGTGGTTCCACGGGCAAAAATAGCGAGACCTAGTCTCAAAAAAAAAAAAAAATGACATCCTAAACTAGTGTTTCTCAAACATTTATGTGCTACTACTACCTGTGAATCTTATGTGGATTCTAGGGAAACACTTCTGAAATGATGGAATAAGGATCACCAAAACTAAACTTTGCCATTAAAGCAAAGATAACACTAGTAAAAATTATAGAAATCAACTCTTCTAGCATATTGGAAAGGAATAGTATGCAAATGTACATGGAACATTTATGCAAGAAAAACAGCTGACTCTTGGTGAGAACAGCATGTATTGTGGTATTTTCACTTGCCCTATCCCTACTCTCCTTTCCCCAGCCATGGTAACCTTAAAAATGAACAACCTCACAACCCTAATAGTTGTAAAAATCCTGCAGCCTAGCTATGGATTTGGAGCTCCCCCCCAAAGCACCATCCTTAGAGAATTGTAACTATTGCACCTATCTGGCAGCTTTCTAGAAAAGCTTCATTCTCAGGGCTGGTTTTATTTTGACTTGCTTGCTTTAGAGCTTGTTCTGTGCAAGTAGCCCTATCCCTAGAGTATTTGCCATAAACAATTGGCAACAGTTGTTTAAAATCACTGCTGCCTTAGGCAGCAATGCCAATTGAAGCAAACAAGAAACACAGAAAAAAATCTGTAAAAGAAAAACTGGTGATGAAATATTCACAATGAGTTGGAAAAGCTTCAATACATTCTTAGAGACTTAGAAGCCTTCATGATTATGCAGTTATACACATGTCCCCCAAAGATACAAGAAGGTCCAAATATCTCACTCTCGATGACCTTGAGGATCTGGAAAAACAGAAAGTCAAGGCTAAGGCAGTTGTAACCTGCCTGAGCACTGATGGTATGTTTCAACTCACACACCAGCAAAGTTGTGATACTTAGTGGTTCAGCACAATTAGAAAATCTCTGGTCAATCATTAACTGATCACTAAGCTAATTGAGCAGAAACAACATTGACTACACACAACCAAAGAAAGTGCGGACTTTACAGAATTAGTTCAGGAAAGTCAGGAAACAAACAGTAGCAGCAGCAACAATAAACTCTGAGGTGGAGAGAGCAGAATTCTGATTTTCAGGGTGGCAAATGATATTACTTAAGAGCAACAGTTTTTAACAACCAAAAAAAAAAAAAAACCCACTGAAATATGTGCAAAGGAGTGGGAAAATATGGACCACACTTAAGAAGACAATAGCCATGTCCAAGGACAAAGACAATGTCTTTGACCCTAGTAGGATGTTGGATTTATTATATAAAATGTTTCCAAGTGAGTAGTGTGTTCAAAGAATGAAATAGAAACATTACTAAAGAATTAAAGAAAAATATGAAAATAATGTTAAATTGAGAGAATTCAACAAGGAGGTAGAAATTCTAGAAAAAGAGCTCTATGAAACTCTGGAATTGAAAAATATAGCTAAAATGAATACTAATTAAATTAGAACTCAAAAGAAGATTTAAACCAACAGAAGAAACAATCTATGAACTAGATTGTTGGTCAATCGAGATTATCCAGTCTAAGGTACAACAACAAAATAGAGGAAAACAAACAGAGTCTAAGAGACCTGTGGGACAGTAATATAAAATGAATGAATGGGGAAATGGAGTCAACATCTGAGTCTCTGGAAGGGGCAGGAGTTGGCAGAAAAGTATCTCCTCCTTGGGAGCTGGGATCTCCACAGTATAAGGGAGGCCGCTCTCAAGCAAACTACTCAGGAAAACAGCACAGAGAAAGGTACCTGAGCGTCGAAATAGGTTCTGACCACCCTCCCTCCCCCAAGACATCCTTTTTGCTTTTACTTTCACTGCCTTCTTATTTGCACAAAGTTAAAATTAAGCTTCATTGCTGAACAGGATTTTCCAAAGTGTTAGCTAATGTGGTCAGTAATTGGGAGACATTTGTCCATGTTAAAACTCATGATTTCAAGAAGTGGCTGAGTTCTAATTAAAATAAGTGTGATATATAAAGGCCTTTAGTGGTATTTAACTCAGTCCATAATTATACTCCCTGGAATATGGAAAAACCAGGACAATTCAATAAAACTCAGGCTATGGTATAAAGTCCATTGGCATTCCATAGGGTAGCAGATCATGGGTGGCCTTTTCTTTAGTTCTTGAATTCTTTATTTTATTAATGACCTCTGCACTCATTAGAAGCTATTAAAACATTACAATGGCATTTATGGGCCATCAGGGGGATATGCATTTGGATTGTATTTACCCTTTCAGTTCTGAGGTTCACACTCAGCTTTCCTTCAGTCTGCCTCTCTTTCCAGCACACCCTGGTGTTTTGGAAAGAACACAATCAGGGCTTGCTTTCCAGAAGCACAACTAGTAGACTCACACAGGGCCCCCACATTAGAAGGACCCCACATAAAGAAGGGACCCACACATGGTTTAATATTCTGCTGTTGCCATCTCAAAATTCTTAATAGCTTCCTAATAGTTTCTTAACAGAAGTCCATTATTTTCACTTTGCAATTGCCCTAAAATTTAGGTCATTCGGACTAAACACAATACTTATAGCTTCAGATCTCAGTTTTGATCTCTCTTAGCTTTTCAACCTTGAATGCATTTCTTAATCTCGTTTAGTTCATTTTCTTCAATTGTTAAATACTGAAAGAACATCTGTCTCCAAGAATTGTTATAGGAATTAAATGAGATAGAAAACATGCCAGTACCTGGGACATGGTTCAAGCAATTAACACTTATTACTCTGTGCCAGGCATGGTGCCAAGCAGTTTTAAAAGTCTACTTCTCAAGACATTAGCTGATCATCAACCAGCATACCCAGTTTATAATTGTAAAGTTTTTAAGCCAGTGTCTGTAATGGATGCCCATTGACCCATCATCCATACTGGCAGTTGGTTTCCATGATCATAGCACTTATCAACACCATTGCTCTCAGTGTTCGGTGGTCTGGTCAGTTATGTTTCAAAATGAAATAACGGAAGCATAGAATTATTGAGTAATTTGCCCAAGTCCACATAGCATATTAAGTTGCCACTCCTTAACATTAATGTCATAAACTCTGATAATGGGCAAAGATTCTAGCAAAAGTGAGGTTTTTAGCTTGAGGTTTTATGTTCTTTCCTTCTTCTCCCAAGTTCCTTTACTCCCAAGAGTTAATAATCAAGATAATCAAGAGTGATATGGCTCCCACAAACCTAGTTACTGCACAAGGTAGTGCATACCTACCTATATACCCCTACCTGTCTAACCTCACTTTCCAAACACATGTGTATTAAGGCTCCTTGGTTGTTCTCTCTTCTCTCCAGGCCTTCCATCAAGCTTTTTCATTGTGTGAAGGTTCTTCCTATGTCTCAGGCCTTAGTATTCCTACTAAGCTTATTTTTCTTCAAGACTCCCTAAAATGCCTCATCCTTCAAGAAGCAACATCTTCCCCCTCCCTCAATCCTATCCACTTGAGGACTCTTAGCATCTTGTGCAAATCTCTTTTAAAGTCCCTCTCACATAAATGCTAATTGCTGTTTTTTGTGTCTGCCTTTCTTCAGGCTTGAAAGCTCTCTGAACAAATCTTAGAGCACACTAGCTCTTAAGGAAAATGTGACCGACACATAACTGCCATGCAGTATGTGGCTGATAGAAAAATGGTGCTAATTCCCAAGAACACTGAATACTCTATCTGTCCAAATGAGGGAGAGAGGAACTTAACTGATGAACAGGGTCTTCACAGGGACATGGTCTATAATTTCTAACTTGAAATCTAGGGAAGAATGAAATAAGTAGGATTTGGAATAGAAGCAGAAAATCAATTCTGACAAAAAGAACAACTTGAGCAGAAGTAGGAAGATAGGAAGTTTTAAGGTGAAACTTATATAGAGAACAGCAGGTAGACCCTTGAGCTGAAACTTGAGATTTTTGTTGAGTAATGAAATCCAAACTCAAATGGAATCAGGTTTATTACACCATAATGGACTATGGCCTTGTGTAGCATAGTAAGGAAGGTCTGGTGGCACATTAGAAAATACTTGCTCAAGTATTTCACCCATAATTTTTCATTTTGTGACATCAGATCTAGAAGATCAGTAGTGGAAGCAGGAGAGTTAGGGTGGGGTCACGGAGAAGTCTTGATTGTCCAACAAAGTTTGGAATTCATGTAACCAGCTATGAGACATAGTGGTCCATGGACTGGTTTTAGATAGAATTGTAAGTTCTTCTTCGACCTAAATCCTCCTTATCTTTCAACGTCTTCTGCTCCAGAAATTATTTCTAGATTCCCTCCTGTAATCTATTCTTTTCCCTTTGTGTAGCCTTGGACCAGGTTTCTTGGGGTGTCCTCTCTACATGTGTTTCATTCGACATGTAAGCTGGGGCTTCACTTCAATGCTGTTTCAGACAATTGATGACTTTCGTTCTTATAGACATGGGTGGTCTCAGTCATTGTGTCTTCCCAGCATCTTTCACATGGAAGAGATGCTCAATTCAATGGTTACAGAAACCATTTATAAATAACCTTGAGGTGCTGGGTAAATGACAACACAACCACAAATATGTGTAAATCTATCTGAAGTCATACATTTTTTTCAGTTAGCATCACACTATCTGACAAATGATTCCAGCTTAATGTGTGAGAGAGCACAACTATTTGAGAGCACAAACATTACATGCACATGTGCACATACACATTTCTGAATCCACAGAACAGTCTGTTTTTAACAAGAACAGTGGTTAGATACAACAGTGGTTAGATAACAAGAACAGTGAATGTTGAAGGAGTTTCATGAGAAAAGAAACAAGAACTGTCCAGGAAAGTTCCTTGAAAGGTGCCTGGTTGGCCCACGGAGACTTTGCAAAACCTGTGAGTGATAATGTTCCCTTTTTGAGTGAGAGCATTCCTAAAGAACTCCACAGAGTGAGCGCTGTAATAACCACATTCCCTCTTTAGGGTTGTGTTGTTCGACAAATAACTCTTCCTTGAGAGCAAGAGTAAAAGCTATTTTTCAAACGTAGGAAATATTTTAAAATCAAATTTCACCCCCATTAAAACTTAGAGAACTGTTAACAGTCAGGAAGGCACTTACCCTACTGAAAATAGAGTTCTGTGATATTTGCCAAGGAGATGGCATGAGGGCTTACAGCCTCTGCCGGTCATTCCCAGGCTCTTGTTGGATGGGGTAGTCTCACTACCGGTCACAGCTACCGGTCACAGCTGCCTGAGTCCATTCGAAAAGAAGGGGTGGAGTGCAGGAGGGAGGAAATGAGGAAGGAAGAATCTCAAGACAGCAGCTGCTGTTTCCTTGTTCCCTCCCCCACCCCCGCCAGGTAGCACCCCAGCCTGACCAGCATGGGGAGGAGAGGTGGCACAGGAAAAGGACAGCAGGGCTGAGACATGCAGGGCAATAAAAATGTCCAAAGAACAAAAGTACAGAATTAAGGTCTGGGAAAAAAACTGACCTCACCACTATGAGGACTAGGGTGGGAGCGATGATTCAAATATTCCTAATAAAGTATCACACCCAAGAGGCTAGGCGGGATTACATTTTATCAAACTGACCAATGTTCCCCATCCTGTTCCTTGTAGCAGTGACACCCTCTCCCAGCTCCCCTAAGTCAAGCTACATTTATTTGGATGAGGAGCACCTTTGTTTTGGTTAGGAGCAACCTTCACTGGCCCAGAGAAGATAAAGAATGGGAAATAACTAGAAAGTCAACCCTCTTTAGAAACTGAGTTTCTAAATATATGGTCTAAACTTAGAGCAGAGACCACAGACTTGAGGGAAGATACTTTTTTACTACCCACAGCAAAGCCCTGGTACAGATTAGATTTTAAAGAACATGGTACCCAAAGATGGATCCAGGCAGCAGAGTATAGGAATACACAGCAATAAACATGGAAACCAGAGAAGCTTCACGGCCTTCAGCCTCTTAGGACTTCACCTTGCTCTACAGAACACCAAAAGGATGATGGGGGGCGGGGGGGGGAAACATTGGATTCTTACATTTGGGAAGAGGGGTACACAGAATGCATGGATATGATAACAGGATTTGAAAGAGGGATTGAAGACATGGAGCCGTGGTCAGAGGTTATAGGGTACAAAGTCAGAGCTCCACACAGTTGAAGCTACATCTCAGTGAACACCAGGCAGTCCTGAAAATGAACCACTCCCACGCTGCTTGAAGCCCCTCCCCCCTCAACTTCGGGTCCGTGGAGAAATGGAGCCAGGAACCTAAAGTTATAGGGGGAAAAAGTGAATTAAATTTTAGCTCACACAATAACTTGGAGTTTAAAAATCTCACCTGCTGTATCATTATGACGTTAAATTAATGCTAACATATCAGACTCATACTGAATGAAGTTAATTGCATATCTTAAGTGCAGACTTCATAGAGCATAAAAGGGAGTAGAGCTCTCTCTCTCAGAGGCCATAGAACATTCTTTATTCCCCACCCCCCACCCATATTCCAGTTTTGCCAAACAAAAAAGGTGGTGGCCCCTCCACACCTCACTCCAGGTAATTCGATTTAAAGTAATTTGCTCCCATGTGTTGGTCATGACTCATTAGATAAAAACATTTCCTTTAGCCTTATGTAGATATTAGAAGTCTGCATCACCTCAGGTCAAGCTTTAAATGAAAGGAACACCGAGGTGATGCAATTATCCTGGCTTTAGAGCAGATGGTGGTTTCCTGGAGGGAAATGGCACATAAAACACACAATGAAAAACTTGAGAAATTTTCCTTGGCAGACATGGCAATAAAATCAACACAAAGCAATTAATTCACAGAGTTGGTGCAATGTGGAAAAGTATTAGGGGAAACAAGGGGTACCTGCCACCTTTTGTGGGCTCCTGCTTGGACTTGGAGAGGAAGGACATTCAATGAGGTCCAGGTATGCATATTTACAGCACATAAATCTCAGTTAACAAACCAGTGTTGGCAAGGTAAATTTATTTTTCTATAACTTAATAGTTATAATGAACCCCCTTTATTGCACTCAGAAGGAGCTTTGCTTCAATCATCTCAGGATTCCAGTCTTTCTCTGGGATTGCCCCTAATGGTGAGGCTGACATGAAGCCCATGATAGGTTACGGATGTAAGGAGTATCTCACATGAACAGGCATCACTCTTCACTAGCTTAACTGCTTAGGTGGGATCTGGACCCTTGCACATCCTTGCTAAGTCATCGCTCACCTGGGTATTTCACAGTGACTCTGAATGTAGCTAGAGATCAGCTAACTCTTGAGATATGGGCACAAGGTAATTTTGCTATTTCCATGCCATCTGGGGCTGTAGAAAACATGATGGGGTCTTCTATAGCCATTTCTCACCTTTACGACAAAGGATTGTATACAAAAGTCTCCTTTCATTCTCTCCCTAACCTCTTCTACTCACAGATTTGCTCTGAGGCTCTTTCAAACTGCTACCAGTATAGACTGCCATACTTGACCAGGGTCTTCCTTCTTCCTAGAGTCTACTGGGGGAAGTAGACTCAGGTCTCTGTACTATCATTCCCAAATCTCTCTAGAGTTTCTGTTGTAGAATATTCTTCCTGTTTCATGCCAGGAAGAGATGAGTGCAGACATATTTCATCAAGGTCATGTCACCTCTAAGCTCTCCTCTCCTGGCTTCCTCTGATGTCTTGAATGGTGGAAAGGGTGCAGCACTTTATTCTAGACAGAGTGGATGAAGAAGGCTTCTTGGTGATTATTCATCATTTCTTCTCCCACATCTGTTATACATACTCTCATTCTTTCTGTTCCCTTGAGGTCAAGGCATTAAAAACTGAAATGCTAATAATTGACTCTTGATGAGTTATTTGCTTTCTATGAAGTCATCCCTTGCCTGGGACATGATCATGTCTAAGTGAGGATATCTAAGAGCACTGGGAAAAGGAATACATAGTTGATGGGAAGGTTTAAAGAAATTATTCAGTTAGATATTCCACCACATATGTGCGTCTCTGTTCTCCAGTGGAGTCCTTTGCTAGAATTAGTCACATGAGACTACATCAAACTAGAAAACTCTGTACAGTGAAAGAAACTGTTGCTAAAACAAGAAAACAACCTACTGAATGAAAGAAAATATTTGTCTTGTATACCATTCATCTAACAGGGAACTGATATCCAAGATCTACAAATAATACATACAACTCAACAGAAAGAAAACAAACAGCACAATCAGAAAATGGTCACCAAAGCTAAATAGGCACTTCTCCAAAGAAGACATGCAGATGGTCAACAGGCACATGAAAAAATGCTTGTTATCAGTTATCAGGAAAATTCAAACCAAAACCACAAAGAGAAAACACCCTGCACCTATGAGAATCTCAAAAAGATTCTCAAGTAAAGGTGAAGATGTGGAGAAAAGGGACCACTCTTACACTACTGGTGGGACTATAGACTGGGAAAAAGCATGGAAGTCTTGAAATATTAAATATTACTTTAATCTAAATCATATGGATTCACCATATGACCCAGCAATTCTACTGCTAGGTATCTAACCAAAGAATTAAAAAAAAAAAGACCACTAATTTGAAGGGAAATATGAAGTCTTATGTTCAGTGCAGCACTATTTATACTAGCCAAGAAAACAACCTAGGTGTTCAAAAGCAGATGAGTGGATCAGGAAGGTGTGGTGTATTTACACAACTGACTATTACTCAGCTACTAAAAAAAGATAAACTCTTGCCACTTGTGACAACATGGCTGGAATGGGGTGGGAGTATGCTAAGCAAAATAAGTCAGAAGGAGAAGGAGAAATTCAAGATGCTATCGGTTATTTTGAAGAATTTTTTGTTAACACAAAGATGATCCTAGTTGGAACTGGGAAAGAAATAAACTATGAAAAAATAGTTTCTAAATTTTGAGCATAAATGTCTGGGTAAGGATAAAAATCACCAAGGTGCTTCTGTAACATGCACATTCTGAGATTCTGGGTTCTATGTACAGGGATTCTGGTACAGTGGGGCTGCAACAGGTCCCAGGAATCTGGGTCTGAGGCAGGTACAATACTGGCTGTGGGGATTTGATACCAAATGCAAGTTCCTGTGATTTGGGGCTGGAGGAGGAAGAAGTCTTAGGTCATAGGAGTCAATGCCTTTAAGTCTTTGTCCTAGTAAGTTCCGGGCATTAGTCAGACTGAGGCCACATGCTCATCTTAAAGAATTCCATGATTTCATGTCTAAATTGGGCAGCAGCAATGATACACTATTGCTGGGACTATGGACTGAAAAAAAATACGGAAATTTCTCAAAATATTAACATTCACTTAAATCTAAATCACCCATATGACAGTGATACTGTTCACCTAGAACTTTATTAAAAAAAGGAAAAGCTCATGACCACCAGTGTGGACTTTGCACCCCTAAAAATGTACTACTTGTTCTCCAGAATAAGAAATTAGCCTTCCTGATAAATATAAACAAATTTAGTCAAACCTGAGCTCTCTATGAAAGTTAGTCTTGCCTACTTCTACACTGTCCTTTTCTCTTGAGCCTAATTCGTTATTTAATTCCTTGGAGTCAAAGACCTTTTATAAGCCAGAGCTGAATCATAGATCCCTAAGGAGAGCAAAGAAAGTGCTACTTTTGTATCCTTTTTATTTTGCACATAAAGAATAGGGAGTCAGAAACACCCATGGTCTAATCTTTTTCCTTTATACTCTTCTTTCCATCATAATTCCCATGAAAGCAAGAACAGTATTATTTTTTCAAACTACCATGCAGTGGACACAGCCAACAGGTGACATGAAGTAGCATAAATGCCCCAGTCAATTCACACACAGACCACAGGCACAAAGACAGCACACAGCCTCAGCTTTAAAAAATAATTTCTTTTTCTCTCATCCATAGCCTCATGTTTCCAACTTTGGCAGCGAGTATTCTTTGTGGTTTGGTTTGGATCTTAAGGATCTTACCACACATGATCAGATCTAATCCCAGTAGAGACCACTAATGAAGGAACTCGGACATGAAAGTTCCCTATAATAACAAAGGCAAGGAGAGCTGCAGATCTGGGAGCCAAAATCTATATATAGTTTCTGTGGACTTAATAAAAGGAGGTTATACTGAGGATTCTGGCATCTACACATTGGCTAAACAAACATCAATTTGTCTACCAAAGTGCCTCAAATTACAAATGAGTGAAATCAAGTTGTCTTGGGATGTGAATTATTTGGCTTTAAACTTGGCTAACAGTTCCATTAACTATTGATCTGTTAATTTATGAAGGTTTAGAACAAGACTTTGATGGACGCTACTAGAACCTTGACCAGAAAGTCAATAAGTCTTTTATAAAACAAGCTTACCCATGTATTATACATTCCTTCGTTGGCAAGATTTCACTGGGTGCATTTCTCAGCCGGGTTTCAATTCACCAACTATATTTAATATTGAGAATCTCCTATTAAACTGAGGGCATTTGAATTTCTAATTATTTGACCATTGTACATTACCTTAATACAGATGACTCAGTACTCTGTGATTCTAATGTGTTAATAAAAAGGGAGTGTGAATCAGTTTCATATGTTTCTTTTTCTGGGAAATGAGTAAGAGCCTCTTGATCCAATGCTTGTGTTCAACGTTTATTTAAAAATCAGAATAATTGAAAACATTTCTCCATATAGAAAATCTAATGAAAATGTCCTTATGCTAAAGCAGAAATGTGGGTAAGCCTAATGAAGCAGGGGAACCTGAGTGTTTAGAACATGGGACAATCATACCAAACAGGGAGAAAGGCTGAGTTCCTTGACAGTCACCCCAGTAAGTGCCCATTTTCTCTTGACCTTTCCATCACTTTCACAGTGTTATTTTCCTTCTACCACCAGACTTACCGTCTCCTTGTTGAGAGATAGTCCTCCCTAAGGTCTAGTTTTCTATAAATATACAGCTGCGAAAGATTTACTTCCATCATTTCCCTATTTTGGATATAAGCCCATCTCATTGGACTGAAGATACTTTGCAGGTTGAACTATTTGTATGAAAATGAGCAATAGACCTTCTTAGATGTTTTAGAATGAGACCTAATATGACCTGAACTCCATGCCCACACCCTGCACAGTCCAGCCAGCAAACGATCCTCTGCCATGAATCAATGACCTTTAAAAAAAATCTTACCATATAATCTAGAAAAAGGCAAAGCAAATTATTAGCAAACATAGAAATAATAAATGTATGTTATCATCAGTAATTAAAAAATAGCAAATGCGTTTGTGTGTGAATTTGGGAAAGGTTTTTAGTAACTGTAATGCTGGTGTTCTGGTTGAAATGCTTGAGCCGGCAGTAGTGGAACAACGAATCAAACTTCTTAAGCAACATGAATAATATATCTTTTCATGTGAAAAGAAGCTCTATAGAAGAGTGGCTCCTGCATTGATTGATTCAGGGGTTCAACAGCATCATCAAGCTCCCACCCTTCATTGATTTTGTCCCCAAGTTTGCATAGTTCAAGGTGTTACATGCAGACTTGACAATGCCCAGGCAGTGAAGGGGGAAGTGTTTCTCTCTAGTCTCTTTTTAAAAATGAACAAGTTCACTCAGTAAATCTCACATATATATTGCATTAGCCAGCAGGGAATCACATGTCCACTTTTAACCAATCACCAGCAAGAGAAATGATATTGTCAGTATTAACGTAACTAAGCCAGGTTTATTCCCAGAGGAAGTATGGACATCTGAGAAAATACATGCTCTATTAACAGGAAAAACAATGATTGTTGATTAGGAAACAGTGGTGTTTACTCTGTCCATAGAGGGACAGGTCATACACATGGCTGGAGGAGTTTTGGAGTATGATTTGGCAGTATACACTTCTCAAAATGGTTTAAGTGTCCATATCTTTTGACATAGTAATTCCATGTCTAGGAGAAAAACCCATACAAAATACACCTAGATGCAAATTAAGCTTTATATTTAGAGATGTTTACAATCACATTCTTTATAATAGAACAAGAAGAAAGTCAACTTTACAATCCAATAATAGGTAAGTAATTATACAATGACAGTTTGTCCATTTGATGAACCACTCTCAACATTTAAAGTGATACTTAAAGAGAGTTTAGAAGTACATGAAGAAATACTATACAGTATGATATGAAAAAAAGCAGAATTTTAAATTGTATTATAACTCCATGTAAAAAATGAGTGGTAACTTTCTCCTCAACATCAATTGTGAACTAAGAATGTACACACTATCTCAATAATCCTGAAATCTAAGTGATCTTATTTTGCAAAATGAGGCAATCATTCTTCAGAGATGATCAAGAGGTTTCCCCAAACCACAGAGTTAGAAAAGGACAGTACAGAGATTTAAGTCTGGGTCCCTCTGGATGTTAGAAATGCCCTCACAACTAAGGAGCAATTGTCTTCTTTTACCTTGTTCTGTTGTGTCTTCTCTACTGTGGATACCTGAGATATTCACAATGAATATTCACATGAATGAGCTATGCTCATAAGGGGTCGAGATAACACACAGCTACTTAGTAGACCAAGTAGGACAACTTGTTGGGGCACACAGTAAAGTGGGAGAAGGAAAGGTGAGTGGCATGACTGTACTGAAAACTAGGAAGTGACTATTCATCACACCAACCAGAATTCCTTGATTTTTTGTTTAGCTGAAATTATTCTCCACCTTGTAGTCATGGATGCACCACACCAATTTGCCAAGATCCTCTTTCAGGTCATAGATGCTTTTGTATCTATTAGCTCCTAGTCTAGTTCGTATGCTAATCAGAAATATCTTCTGCAATAGATGGCCAGTTCAGAAGAGGAGGGAGTACATGTGATCACAGGGATAGAAGTAGAGAATGACCAATCAATGAAGTGTGGTTGGGGGCCAATGCACTAGTGATGACATGTTATCTCTAGGACTATGTTCATAGCCCCCAAGCTAGGGGTATGCTTGCAACTAATTATTGAATGAAACAGGAAAAGAATATTAAAAAGGAGAGCCAATCCTCTGGACATCTGGTTCTGTTGTTTCTCACATCCGTGCTTTCTCTGCTAACCCACATCCACTTTGGACCTCTGTTATGTGCATTGGCTGAAGACACAATCTGTTGCTGCAGAATTGATCTAAATATAGACAGGCTTTGTTTTAGTATTTACCCCATGACCAAGAGAACTTTCAATCAGGGGCTCACTGCTGAATTTTTGCCACCATTTCCAAGCTGGAGTTGAAAGTCTTGCTGTCGCAGTGAGGGTTATGGGAAGATTAGTATCCCCAGATACCCTGGCTCCCTTGTTTGTTTGAGAAATGCAAGTATAAAACAGCCATGCAAGAATAATGAGCATCACATCTGATTTCAGAAAGCCCATTAAAATAACAAATCAGGAATGTCTTCAATAAAAATCACTGATAAGAATCAAATGAATACTGGTTCTTTTGGAGAAAATGCTGTATGGTGTTGTGGGGTTTATTTTTATGCAGCACTTTTTTATAAGGCTAATTCTCTTTTTCACTGACTACTGTCATGTGTATTGACTATGTCTGATATTTCATATCTACTAATGCATTAAAGATGAGCAGAGAAGAGATGCTTCTGTGACCAAACTGTCCTCTTGGACTTCTTCATACGGTGTGTCTGTATCCTGCCTTAAGCACATCACTCTGATGACCTGAGTCCTTTGCTTGGGAGCTTGTCATCAGCATAGACCTTCATAGCCATCAACCCAGATGTCATGCGAAACAGCAAGTCAGTTCTTTGGCTCCTTCCACAAATACAAAGGAAATTCGAAATGTAGGAAAGTGAAATTATCTCACTGGGCATAGATAGAGCTAGACAATAAAATTAATTCAGGTTTGGGAGACCTGAAAATAGAGGAAAGAAAAGGCCGACACTGTTTTCAGATACAAAGTATACGTACAAGCCCAGGAATGGGAGACAAGGCCAAAAGAGCACAGTGATGGGGCAGGAGAAATGGAAAAAACAGCAAAGAATCCCGAGGTTTCCCCAAAGCTCTTTCTTATCCTGTGTCACCTACAAAAGAGTGTAGATACATCCCACTGATTTTGAAGCCCAGAGTTCTTAAAGGAGAGCTTTAAAACCACATGCAAAGGGCCAGGTTCTGGGTTCTCAGCATGGAAAAGACTACAGTGGTTACTCTCACCCAGAAGTTACTATATTTACCCTTGCATTTTGGTCTCCCTGAGGTAACTGTGAGATAAAATGTTTAGATGAAGAAAATATCAGTGAATGGCACACTTAGGACCTAAGTTGAGTAAACATTCTGTCAGCTCTTGCTTATGTAGGTTGTCATCATCAGTGACATTTTTGACACTCCATCTCAGAAAGGTGTGTAGTCAAAGATGACTGCCATTCCTGATGTGTCATTGGCTGTGAGGTGAATGGAATTACCAGGTGTAGAACCTAACACCTATAAGGATCTATTGAAAATGAGCAATAAGGACTTCATTTACAGCACGCAGGGTTAAGAGACACATATGGATAAAAAGAACAAAGGTCGTCGGGCTGGCAAAAGGCTTTAGCACCATGAAAGTGGTCCTTGACTTCCTACCTTGTGCAGTCTGTGCAAAAAGAAGCCTGCCATGACTATTATAGTGTCCTCCTCCACTCTGTCCCTGAAGAGAGTTTATTTTTGCTAGGCAAATTCTTCTGGAATTGTTTCTGTTAGATCAGAAAGCAGATGTTAGTTTAGAAGTATTAGGAAAGTCCAGAGAGGTCTAGGAGGATTGTGAGGACTTCTAGAAAGAGGTAGCACAACAATATAAAGTGCTGGGAAAGAATGAAGTGGGGAGACTGAAAGCTTTGTATCTAGGGCACAATTGGTGCTCTGGTTTTGGTTTGCCAGTAAAGTCTAGAGTAACTAAAATTTTCTGAGCCCAGGATTCTGCAGAATGAAGAAATGGTCACCTGAAGTTGTCATTAAAGTTCTCTTAGATTTCTTAAAGACATTTAAGGAAATATTAAAGTTCCTACTTGGGCAGAGCTTTAAATGTGCCTTGTCTCCAAGACTATACCACGTGTCATGGTTTCAATGTGGTCGTGAAACAAAAGTGAGACCTTGTCATGTTTCAACTATAATATTAATAGGTTGACCTTAGCAAAGTCAATTTGAATCTGAGTTTTAGTTTTCTTTTGTAAAATGAAAGGGATAGACATTTCTGGTTTATGTTCCATAGGAATTTCATAAAAATCATCTGCGAGAGAAAGTATCCAAATCAAATACATTTTGAAAACAAGGATTAAACATATTTTGACCAACTTTGTGTCTTAAGGGCTTCAGAGAATCTTTAAAGATTAAGCAATGTGACTTAGGAATTCATATTCATACTCCCCACATGTGTTGGTTATTGTTATTGGCTGAATTGTGTCCCTTCCGAGCTCATTTGTTGAAATCCTAACCCCTCAGAATGGCCTATATGTAGAGTAGGGGCTTAAAAGAATTTAAACTAAAATGAGAGCATGAGGGTGAGATCTAAAGCAATAGTGTCTTTAAAATAGGTGATCAGAACATAGACACATATGTAGAAGGATGATGTGAAGACAGAGGGAGAAGACAGCCATTTTCAAGTCAAAAATGAAGGCCTCAGATGAAACCAACCTTGTCAACATCTTGACTTCTGATTTCTGGTCTCTAGAGTTAGTTGTCACTAAAGCCACTCAGTCTTTGGTGCTGTAATTGTGGTCTTAGTAAATAGCATTTTCCTACAACACCTCCCAAGATTTCTTAAATGATACTTTGAGTGAATGCTGAACTTGTTTCCTTCAGCTTTTGTAAAAATTATGTCAATCAATCTAAGACACATTACTGATCAATTGAAATAATATATTTCCTGAGAATTTCTGAAAACGTAGAGCGCAGTATTGCCTGAGTTGTCTTGATGAGAGGCAGAAGAAAAGAGGAAAGATAGAGCAAAGAAGGCTCAGAGACCCCCCGATTATTCAACCAGAGTTGTTCTTTCTACTTGTCTTTGGAATGGTCACAAACGTTCATGTGCATTTTTCTTTAATCCTAGTTGTGATTATGAGGGACCTGTATGTCTTCCTGGAATGATAGTTGTCAGGTAAGGAAGATCATATCTTAATATCTCTGGGGCTCTGCCATGTCAACCTTTTGCTACAGAATAATAGATGATAATAAATTATAATAAATAAATGAGTAAAGAATAAGATGATGTAAGATGCTACAAAAAGAAAAAGATGTTGCAAATGCAGCAGAGGTTGAGTTCTGGGGAAAAAAAAAGATAAACTGACTTTTTTTCTCTGTGGACAATAAAAGGCACTTTATGCTTTGAAAATCCACTGCAGCAACATAGAGATGAGGAACCTTGAAGTTTCCAAAATTCAGAATCAAACCTTCACAGGCTGACCCATGTGAATGGACTGCATGACATGTGCTTCTGGTGGGATGCCATGGCTTACTGGCAGAGCCAGACAACAGGAACCATTTAAGAACCAAAAATGAATCAGGGTAGGAGTCAATATGCACTGCTTTATGTAATACCAACCAGGGCTTCTTTCCCTTCTTAGGAATTGATCAGAGGCTACTGCACAAGATAAACCAGACTCCCTATAGTTACCGTGGGGTAGTTCATTCACTGAACTCTAACCTCAACCCTTCCTTTAACCCTAACCCTCACCCTATCAAAAGTGTACTATAGCATATACTATGTTGTTTTCTCAGCTGTAAAATCTGCCCAGATAATCAGACGCAATCAACACAATCACTCTCTTCATTTGCTCTGTGGAAAGCTTTGGTTTCTAGCACGCCAAGAACCTGCCTGAAACTACACAGCTGATCTGAATCACCCTGTACGCTGCCTGGGCAAACACATGCCATTAAAGGAGGACAGTGATCCCATCACAACATGAAAACAGCAACTGGAAAGCACAGTGCTATGGCCGAGACTCACCCAGCCAGATTGCATTGCTATTTTTATCCCTCGATCTAAGCATATTGACGGAATACAGAATTACTTTTGTGATTAAATGTGGCCAAAACCTTGCAAGTGTTAATCTCTAGAAATCTGTTACAAATTGGATGGCAAGCACCAGCAAACTGCTATTTTTTAAGTCTAAAAATAATTCTCTGTGCTCTTATGTGTAAGTACTGCAGCAGGAAGAAAAGAAATTTAAATGTAATTGGTTGAAGTGATTTGGTTTTTAGCAGTTGCTCAATTCCTAAATATCATAGTGGGCATGGCTTTTTCTACCTTCCCAAATACAGAGAAGTTAGGTTTGGAAATTATTTGCATTAACCCATCTTAGTCTTTCTGGTTCAGAGAGTGTGACCTTGGAACCCAAATTCCTCCAACTCCACTTTTTGAGACCATGTGTGATTATCTATCATAGGAGTCATGATAGATTCAGATATGGGCATATTAAGCTGAGGGTAGCACTGTTGGACCTCATGATGGTAGTATTGGCCATGGAAAGGCAAACCTATGGTAAATATCATCCTAAATGGGGAAAAACTAAAAGGATTCCAGTTGAGATCTGGAACTAGGCAAGGATGCCCACTCTCCCCACTACTCTTCAACATTGTATTGGAAGTCCTAGCTAGGGCGATAAGGCAAGAGAAAGACATAAAAGGGATACAAATAGGCAAAGAGGAACTGAAGCTATCATTATATGCTGATGAAATGATTCTCTATTTAGAAAACCCAAAAAAATCCACAGAAAGATTACCTGAAATAATAAACCAGTTCAGTAAGGTAGCTGGATACAAAATCAACACACAGAAGTCAGCGATTTTCCTATATGCAAAAAGTCAAATAGAAGAAGAAATCAGAAAAACCATCCCATTTACCATTGCACCAAAAAAAATTAATACCTGGTAATAAACCTAACAAAAACGTAAAAGAATTATACAAAGAAAATTTTAGAACACTCCTAAAAGAGATAGAAGACATAAGGAAATGGAAAGACATTCCCTGTTCATAGATTAGAAGAATTAATATTATCAAAATGACCATCCTACCAAAGGCAATCTACAGATGCATTTAAAAAGATTTAAAAACATGGGCATGGTGGTGCATGCCTGTAGGTGGCAGCCTAGGATGCCATGGCTGGGGCCAGGGATTGTGGTTTGAGTCCCGCTGGGGGCATGTAGTGAGACCTAGTCCCAAAAACATAGCTGGGTGTGGTGGTGCATGCCTGTAATCCCAGCTACCTGAGAAGCTGAGGCTGGGGATTGCTTGAGTCTGTGGTGCCCCGGGCAACGAGAGCCTGTGGTTCCACAGGCAAAAATAGTGAGACCTAGTCTCAAAATAAATAAATACATGCATATATACATACATACATACATACATAAACAAATAAGTAAATAAAATAAAAAGACAAAAACATACCAATTATATGGAATAGTTGAAATGCTTTGTAAGTCACCAAGATATTATGATGACTGTCACCCTACATTTTAGCTCCAGGTACTTAACTCTGGGAAATCCACTGTTCAAAATCTGCACACCTTATTTTTTTTAAAACTTGTATGTTAACTATTTGAAGAATTTTTGACATGTCAGGAAAACACAACTTTCTAATGGCCAGGGGGAAGCCATGATAAATAAATGATGGAATAGCTCTTTGAATCACCAAGTAGTTGGAGCACTGACAGTCTAACCAGATCATAAGATCTAAATCTTCACATACTTTTCAAACACCTGATCACAGAAGGAATTGTATGACCGCAGATACACACCCAGATGCACTCACTTTAAACAGTATGACAATGCTCTATGCCTGTATACACACACATATGTTGGCAAAATTATAAACATATGTTTGCATATAGACATACCTTGTAGCTATGAATAGATAATAAATTCGTTTATTTTCCTCTCTCTCAAGTAAAATCTTACATAGTAAAATGTTGGCTATGGGACAGTCATGGGGAATAAATTCATCTAGATACCGGAGGAGTCCCTTAAAATCAGGATTTTACCTCTTCAGCTACCAGTTCTAGCTTTTGGCTCTCTAGATGGTGATCTTTCTAAAATATGCTCCACTCTCCCCCTGCTTCCTCTTTACACCAAACATATGCAGAGAACCGGAAGACTTTCATTACAAAGATGATAACAGAAGGGTGTAAGGTATCTCCCTAGTGTTTATTTGAGGAATTCGAGGTGCCAATGAGAGAAATGGCCTTGGGGCACTGTGCTTCTTAAACCTTATTTCTATACTTTACAGTTTTTATTTCTACTCCTGTGGCTACATCTGTAGCTGTAGTTTTGGCTACCTGGTCATCCATTCTACTTGCTGCTTCTAATCTGCTTCACAACTAGATCATCTAGTTAGTTCACTGATTGGTGGGAAAAATCAGAGCAAAGTGTCTGTCCTGAGCATCAGAAAGACTCTTCTGTAGGTACAGCACATGACCTTGAGTACTTGGACTCTGGGAACACTATATTGCTGCTAAGAGGTTTTTTTTTTTGCTGTTGCCTATCAAGTTCCTAGCTACGTCTCACGTAAGTGACAGAGTCTGCCAAAAAATAGATTGCTCAGAAATACAAGATAAAAATGTATCCTTGGAGTGTACTTGAGTGTAGGTTTTCATTAACTCCTTTTAGGGAAAATCTGACTTATTCCCATGGAAAGGTGAATATTTCTTTTCACAAATTCACAATGAACTTCTATAATGTCATTATGTTGAGACCCCAAGCTCATATTACAAATTGCCTTTTAAAGGGAAAACAGATATAATATCTTCCTTAGACTGCCTGAATAAATTCACTGTAAATACTAGACCCTTGAAAAATGGAAGACTACAATAACTACATTTAGGACTCCTTCACATACAAATACCTGGCAGAGATATGAACATTTAATATTCTTGAATGATTTTCTGACTGAAGATAATTTTCCTGGTCTGATTGAAGTGATGCTTAGCTGTAGTTAGAAGTCTGTGAAATTGATTTTTATGAAGTACCTGATTGAAATCTATTATTTTAGCCCTCTGACCCTATATGAATCTCACTCTCCCATTCTTCCTCCTCCATCAGATGCATCAACACAGGTCTCCAATACGATAGCACATAAGGTCCATACTCTCAATCACTTTCAATTAGATCTTTGGCCCCTTGGTTCATCCAGACTAGATAAATCGTTTAAGTGCTTGAATGACACTCAGAACTCTTCAGGTCCTCTCCATCATCTCTACCAGTGGCTTCTGATACATCAGACTTCAGTGCTCTTTCAAATTACAATAGGTTTTTCTTGCTCCTTAGAGTCTGAAGTGCAGCAACTGTGATTTCAACCTGTGTACAGTACAATGGACACATGGCTTAAAAGCACCAGTGAGGTAATCTCTAGGCTTTTCTGAGCTCAGCAGCTCAAATGCACACAGAATCATGAGTGCATTACTGCAGGAAAAGGTATTTTCATCTGAAATGAAATACACACTAACGCATCCTTAGAGGATCCTCTCCTCTCTGCAGACTGGAAAAATCACAGGAGGAAGCTGAGATAATTTGATGAGACCAAATTTATTTGGATTATGATGAATGACCTCACTACTATTAGTGAGTCCTCATGTAAAATATGTATAATAGCCACCACCCTAATTTCTTTCTCTTAAAATGACAAATATCTCTATTGCAGCAATCTGTTCCCAATCTGTGAAAGGAGAAATTCTCAAAATACATCTGTCTTATTGACTACTAATCACTTAGCTATTGCTTTTATTCACATTTTAATAATCAGTATGATATGGGAAGATGAAAATTGCAATTATTGCCTGTTTTTGGGATCAAGAGTATTCCCATAATTTCAATTCAAAAAGAATTAACAGGTTTGCGCTTACCTCTCTATATATGTCAAAGTTAACTGAATTTACCTTTTACGATTTGTAAGAAGTACAGAGCTAGTAGAATGTCTTCAGGGATCGGAGTTCCCTTATTCAAAGCACCTTATTTAATGAGATCAACGTAAAAACTTAAGATAAGTGGAATCCATGGCCATCGTCTTAATCTACTCAATCAAAACTTTCTCATTTTACCAATATTTTTGTTGGGCCAGTCTTAGTTGATATTGGCACAAGTCAATTTTATATAGAGAACAAGCAATTTAAAATATGAGTGGCTAAACATAGGCCATGGAGTCTGATACCCCTAGGTTCAAATTCATCTCCACCACTTAGTATTCGGTTGCCTTTTGCTGTAGCACTTAATCCTTGTCAATATACATTTGCTTCCTCTATAAAATGGAGATGATATATATGAGTTTAATGTGGAAGACATTCCAGGTATTGGAAACAGAAATAAGTTTAATACAGGAAAATGGTGCTTACAGAATTGTGGAAGGGCTGATATAGTGGAAGTGAAGGGGAGCCACTAATAGACCAATAACTTCAAGGATGTGTCAACATTGCTGAAATCCAGAGGCCACAAAGCTACTAATAATCAAACCACAACAGCTTCTCATCCCAAAAAGCTTGTGACCATACAGAAACATTCACATCCAACCTTACTTGCTAGCATTTACAACAGCAAGAAAATAGTTATCCTAATCCAACCTTCCCAATTTTGGACCATAGCCCCTCTCAGGATCATTTTTTGTATGCAGCTATTTTTAATGGTATATGGGAAATGTAGTTTTCATATTTCTAACATTAGCAACATAGGAATGTCAATAGGAAGGAATATGAATGATCCTCCATGGCAATAGATTGTATCTAGCACCTGACCCCTATCTCACAGAGGTGTAAGGATTACATGAGACAGTGTGGATAAAGAACTTAGTGTAGTGCCTGTAACACATAGAAAGCACTCAAATTTATTCACTCTTAAATACAATTTTATCAATTTACTACTAGTATTTAATACCATATAAGTTTAGAGATTATAACTTTACACATAAATATACCTTACTCTTCTAATATACCTTACTCTTCTAATGTCACAACCTGCTTGTGTGCACTTGCAAATTAAACCCTCAACATTTCCTCCCACTCCTTACCCCTGGTAACCATCATATTTTTGTCAGAGTCTAAGAGTTATTTGTGTTATGTTATGTTGGTTTGCTTGCTTTGATTATTTATATTTCATGCATGAGTAAAACCATTGGTAATTGTTTTTCACTTTCCAACTTACTTCGCTTAGCATAATCTTCTCAAGTTCCATCCATGTTATTGGAAAGGCAAGACTTCATCTTCTAAAATAGCTGAGCACTCAGTGTTCTTATAACTCCCATTGTTTATGTTTGTGGTTTCTGGATTGTGGAAGTAGGGACATCCCTAAGTGCCCATCACAACTTACTACATATTTCTTTGCTGGCTCAAGATTTCCAAAATCCTATGTCAATGCCATATTCCCTTAGTCTCCAACCTGTCCCAAGTTCTTCTCAAATACTCTTTTCCTACCTTTAGCCCTCAATGTACCTTTACCTGGAAAATTGTATTCTCTTGTTATTTACCTGTAGAGTTCAAATTATTAGCAAAGAAACAAGGTGATGTTCCTTTCTTAAAGGCAGAGAGAACTTAAAATTCAGACATTCCAGGGTAGGGAAAATTATTTACTTTCATCTGTATAATGCAGAGGGAAAAAAGGAGAAAAATAAAATAGCTCCCTTTCTACAGTGAAGCAAGCTTAAAGGTCACACTGCCAACTAGCTATAGTCGAATCTCCAATAGGGAAGTATTGTTAAGATTTCTACATCAGAATTTTAACTATGATCCCTCTTACCCCAAGATTTTAAATCCCTGATTATCAAGAGATCTCTCAACAGAAGAGATAGTAAATTGAGCATATTTGATTTTATTCTCACGCTAAGGATTTAACAAAATTCAGCAGGATTTAGCAGGAAAAAAACAACCATGGTAGAACTGAAAACAGTAAGAGTGCCATTAGCAGATTGGATTTTTTTAATGAGTTTCCTGAAGAGAAAGTAAATGGGGATTGTATATGGATGGATAAACTGGAGCAGTAGAAAAAAAATCTGGAATATGTGTAGACAGCTTGGCAAGAAAGAGAGTTGTTCTTCTGGCAGAGAAGAGAGCTGTTTTCTTAGCAGAGCCAACCTCCATTTGGGGCAGCTGAGGCAAAGGATGTTCTTCCTACTTCTTGGCATCTGCTTTCCTCATGTTGCCCACCTGGCTCAAAAAGAGACCCGCAAGAAGTCATGGTAAATAGAAAGGGAAGCCTGCCTGAAGAGGGGTCACAACAAGAGACAGAACAGACCCTGGGGGAACTCTAGCTCTCCAAACAGAGAAAGAAAAAAGGCAGCTCCATCTAAACAGAAATGTACTAACCACTTCACATGCCATGAACTCAAGTGTGACGTCTGCTTTATTTCCACAGCTTGGAGGTGTTCTCTAGGCATGTGGTCAAGGAGGTGGCCTTTTGTTGATACGGCCTCACCAGTCTCTTGGAAACCATAGTTGATTCAACTACTGAGGTAAGAAGTCAGTGAGATCAACAGGGGATCCCACACACTAACAGGACCATACCCAGATAAATATGTCATCAGGAATGGGAAGAAAAACAGTAATATGGATTAAGAAGAAACACTAACAAAAGAAGAAAAGGAGAAGGAGGTAGAGAAGAAAGAGAAGAGCTATTCTGAAGAAAAGAGATACTATCAGATACAGAAAATAAGTTTAAAATTTAAAATCAGTATGCTCATGGTTTGAGAGACTTGTGTCCTTAAAAAAACAATATGCTGCTATAGAAAAGCAGTGATAGAAAAATAAAGTTTTATGAATTAAAAATATTATCACTATGAAGGATACCACCTGAAGCACACTAAATCTACAAAGATATGTAAACAACGAGAGAAAACAATAACCATGACAAGCTAGGAGCTCCAACAGTCTACCCAGAAGAGCTTAGAAAGACGTAACATCAAATTAAGAGAGATAATAACTTTTTTAGCAACAAAAGGAGATGTTCCCAGTTTGGAGGTTTTTAAGTAACATTGCCGGCTTGGCTTAAAAAAGACAGAGGATGAAATAAAAGATGGTTGTTAACTATCATATTATAATCTTCAGTGCCTGATTCGTTTATTTTAGAATATTGTTTTTTCCATGATAATCAACTAAATACAGTTTTACGTGTTTAAACTTAAATTCAAGTAATTTGAACTTAAACTCAAGTAAGACAGTTCAGATCAACCCAATGGTTTCACTGTCATACCCAGGATCTTAAAAGCCATCTACCTTTCTCAGGGATCCCACTGACTTGAGGGACAAGTCCCTGGAGGTTGATACTGTCATTGCCACATTCCTGTATGGGCACCACTCACAGGTGTAGCTACAAATCTCACTCAGCCTCTTTTTCTCCAAGTTGGCAGAAAACGCCCCTTCATACCTTCCCCCATCCACCTCTATCCATGTGAAATCAGCTCTTTCTGGATCCTCTGACTTGTGATTCCCAGTTTTCTAGATCTTCCAAAGGTAGCCTTGCTGTCTCCCTTTCAAACAAGCATTAAAAAACCAGCTGAGAAAAAGCATCCCCATTTGATAATAAACCTGTGTCCCATGACACGATTAGGATGCTTTTAATCTTTCTACTGGGATTTCCTGCCAATTGGGTTGCTTAATACTTACCCCAAGTTCCAGAAGACTATATTAAGTTTAACATGTTGGATGACTATGCAAAGTGCATAGAAATTTGCAAACAAATAAGAATAATGCCAATCCTGCCCATGTTCTTCTTAATGACTATTACTTTTTCAGATCAGTAATGTTGGCTGGCATTCCAGGAAACCTGGATAATAGCTTTTTGGCCACCTGGTTCTCATACTTACTGCAACCTCGGTTAAGTTCTTGCATTCAAGCAAGCTTCGGTCTTGAGTCATCTGTTTGAAATTAAAACTTAAAGGGTTCCATAGGGACAAACTAAGAAGCAGAACTGCAGTGCTAATGGCTGGGAAGAATGCCATGCCTAGCATCACTTACTCAGGCAAGGTACAAGGGTTTTACAAGGTGGGAAGACAGTCCTAGGTATAAATTGTTGCCTGACATTTTCAAGCTACGAGAGCGCAACAAGTTGCAAAGCCTCACTTTCTCATCTGTAAAATGGAGATTATGGATAGTATGAAGAATACATGGAATTAGATTTATATATCTATATAAAGTCCCTGGCACATATGTACTGAATATTCGTTTTTAATGTCAACTAATATTTAGCTGATATTAATATCAACTAATAATATAATTTAATATCAATGCTAATTTTAAAATTACAATCAACATATCAATCAGATTTATTAAACTGCCCAGGAGAGAAACCTGAGAGCATATGTTACTATTAGAAATAAAGAGAGTTAAGTCCAAAAATTGATCTTTCCAACAGAGAAGGCACCTCAGCACAGATGGTTTGGAAAAAGCACTTTGTCGTTTGGATGACACCCAACTTGCCATAATCACATGCAACTTTGCAGGGTTCATAACATCCCAAATGAAAAGCAAGAAGGGACAAGGGGGCTAAAGCAGGGGAGACTATCCACTGAGCTGAATGATGCTCTGAAGGGTTAACTGGCCCCGGGGCAGAGCAAAGCTGAGGGCAGATTGCTCAACAGCTATTTTTATCTTATATTTTGAGCATCTGACTCAAACTGGTTAAAGGGTTCATTTTCTCACTTGGAAAGTTTTCAAAACACCGAAAGGATTTGGTCAAGAGGGAAATATACCCACTCTAGTCAAATCTTTTTCAGTGGTCCAAAAAAAAGGCTAGCAAAAATTAATCACAAATCTGCTTCAGGCAATATATGGACCCATTCAGGGGAGTTGTCATTTGTTTATCAGCAGCAGACAGCAGCCTCCTGCCACCAACAGCAGCTGTCACCCTGCAAAAGGACATCTTTCCATTTTCATGAAAAGTAGCAACATTTTAAGGCAAAGCAATTGACAAAATATTTGACGGCATTTATCTGTCTTTTGGCTATTTTTATCTGTGCCATGCAAACGCCTTTCACGCTTCCCTGACAACATCTTACTTTTCATCTTAGGCTTGCTTAACCAAGGCACAAGTCTCTTTGCGTACATTTCATAAGAAGTGGGGACCCTGAAATTTAAGTAACAAGAGTATAGGAGGACCAAACAGAGCTAGAAACCATGTCATGATTACCTTAAAACTCCCCCCAGTTTCCAGAGAGGGACAATGGCCATCAGGGAATTGGGAAAGAACACTGATTCCATGAATGTCAACATAAAGAAGGATAAAATAGTAAATGTGATGACTTAGAAAAATGGAGAGTCCAACTGATACCTTTTCTCCAGTGATGAACTTGACACATAATGCTCACAGCATCACCTGTTTGCAATGTACAAATTTTGTTTTCTCAGTTGAGAATCAATGGTGAGAGCTCACATTTACTAGTGAACTTTACACTCCATCATTTCTTTTTGCCAATTCATAATCTGTGTAATTTCTCTACATACTTCTTCCAGATTATGTGACTCTTTCCTTAAATAGGGTCTACTAATAATGCTGTAGAAGTACCTAAACTCATTAATTAATTAATGCATTCATTCATTCATTTATTCATTCATTTCACATGAAGCCCCAGAAATAGGGCATAGGGCTAGGAAACTTGAGACAGAGGAATGAGTCTCAATTCCTGCTATCAAGGGTTTCAGAGTCTACTGGGGGAAACTGATAAAGAAACAAGTGGGGGGTAGTATAAAGAAATATCCTGGGAACTGTGGGAGCAATCATCTCTGATAGGTGAGGACAAGCATTCCTCCCTCCTGGGAATCCTCTGGCCTCTCTGCCATTCCCACTTTCCCTCAGTGTTTCTATGTCCCCTCACACCTTCCTCACTGTGCTTGAGACTAGAAACTTCAACACCTTTTAAAGTAATTATTCCAACCTCTAGAGACAAGTTTGTCTCTAGATTTTTCCAGGTGTCCTGATCATGAACAGTTATTTTATATAAATCAATGCTAATTCTTTAAAGTAAAGCAACATTAAAGTATGCTTTTTTTCTTGGAGCACATTCCAAAGATTACGATCTATGAAGAATACTAAAATAAGGAAAGATCCCTGGGTCCTGCTTGTTACTCATTTTTATTCTTCTGATTTATAGAGTTGATAGGCAAGGCAATGTCCTCCTTATCTCTGGATTGAGAATATGCTGACAGTGCCATCCATCAAGCAAACAGAACAATATGCTTCACAGAAGCTGTTAGCAAAGGTGCAGCTGGCTAACGCTTCTAGGAGACAAGAAAGAAGGGAGTTAACCTTTGTGCCCACACAGAAGCATCTCACCCAGCAGAGAAATGGACCAGTGCTTGGCTAGAGGAATTAGAATTTAAAGACAAATTCCAGACATAAGTCTGTATTCCTGCTTCCTTTACAATTCTGGTGTCAGTCTCTCCTGAAACATATTAGTCAATCATCAATCAGCAATGGTGATTTCATAGGAACAGGATCTTCAGCATGTGTGTCTATAAATACAGGGCAGAGAAAATCAGGGAGAATCATTTTAAATCCACTAAAATAAGGAAGGATCCCTGGGTCCTGCTTGTTTGGTCTGCTGATGAGCGGGACTGCTACTGGAACCTTTAACCAGTAGAGGCACAAGGGAAAGTGGCCTTTTATGCAATCACATGGATAGTTTAGTTGGTGATAATTCCGTGGTCACCTGAAGAATTTTAAGCACATGTGATACCTCAAAAGGGCATATTCTAGCTTCCAGGTTTAAAATGTGTTTTTTTTTCTTTCAACATCCTTGAGAAATTTCACATTCTTCTGAATTTATACTAATCAAAGTTCCTCCAGGACAGAAATGACATCTTTTGAGGTCTAGTTCAGGAAGACAGTCTGAATACCTCCAAATGCCATGCTTGCGGCCCAGAGAATAACTTTTAGAAGAGGGTCAAAGCAAGAGCGATATACAAAAGCCCCTAGCCAGGAGGTGGTACTGCAATCTTGGCAATATGAACTTTGTAGGTACTTTAACAATAGCCTTTTCCACCTCTCTAATCAAATTATTGTCTTTCCCTTTGATTTTGTTCTCTGTCTTCATTTGACATTGCTGAGTTTCATGGAAATTTGCTGCAGCAGGAGACTCAAAAGCAGCTTAAACCCTTTATGACTGGCTTCCACACATTGTCATGCTCAAGAACCACATTGTAATGCTCAAAAACCACAGCAGAAGTGATGTAGAAGACTCATTGTCACTTAGGAATACTGTAATTCTGAGTGTAATGTAGCTGAGGGTGGATCGCAGCCTCTCAAAGTATTTGTGAGCTGAACTATACACACCACCTCTTCCAGGTCAGGAAAGGAGAAGGTGTTCATATTGCACTGTTCACCATCACACAAGATAAAGGTATCTGTATTGTATTTCCTGTGTATGCTCCTCACCTTCCAGGAAAATCTCCAGGAGATATTCTATTTCCAAGTGTATCTCCTGGTTCTCCTCTCCAAAAGGTTCCATATTATATCAAAGTGGCTGTGATGGTATAAAAACCACCTGTGGTCAACTAAGAAAAATCAGGCGGGGGCAGGGAAGATGGAGGAGAGGGGTAAACTGACAGAGGGAGTTTTTTTTTTTCATGGTCACAAGGTGTTTATTCATAAGAGAACAAATACATACATTATATTTATATTTATTGTAGAGACCAATTAACAGAAATTTAAAAGAATGAACAGATAACCAAGCTACATTGTTCAGTGAAAAAAAAAAATAGATCTACAAATTTATTCTGTTCATTTGTTCAAGAAAAGTGCTTTTCCATTAAGTATATATCCAGACCAAGAGAAAGAGAAGGAAGGGATTGGGAAGATATCTATCACATTAGATAGTGATGTGTGCTAAGAAAAGAATTAATTAAGGAAAGGGGGCAGGGCATGATGGGAGAGCATCTTTTTCAATAGACAGGAAAGTTGACATTTGACTAAACACCTGAAGGAGGTGAAAGAGTGAATCATGAGAGAGACGTCTGGGCAAATGTGTTCAAGATAAAAGAAGCATGATCCACTCATCCTCTAATGCTAACTGTACAGCAAAAGAGACAACAGAAAAAAATAAAAGAAGCCCAACTGAATGGGAAAAAAATTTTGCCCTCCACAAATGATAAGGGTTTAATAATGCAGATCTACAAGGAACTCACACAACTAAACAAAAGTAAAACAAGAAGCCCAATCAAAAAATGGGGAGAACTAAAAAGACACTTTTCCAAAGAGGAAATACAAATGGCCAATAGACATATGAAAAATTGCTCAATGTCACTAGCAATCAAGGAAATGCAAATCAAAACCACAATGAGATACCACTTTACACCAGTAAGAGGGAGGTTTTGATAAAACTTTAGTTCACAGTATATGATGTAATCTCTTCTCTTCCTTCCCATGAAGCAGCCTGTGAATGCAACATAAATGAGTAACACCTTTGTAATTCTATCAAAGAGGAAGGAATGGAATAAGAGACAGGCCCCATCATCAAGGACTGCCTGTGGGTGAGCAAGATGACAAGAGAACTAAGCATCAACTGGACAACGTGCTCTAACTGGCAAAGGATAAGGAATGGCATTCCACTTAGGCTCATTATTGTTCGGCTAATTTCAATGTGATAGACCACTCTCCTGGTTGGAGACGGTTATGAAGAGAACATAAAGAACTTAGAGATATGGTGTTTCTCAACTGTCTTTGCTACTCTACCAGGGTTTTGAAAATAAAAGGTTTCTCAAGATGGAAAGAGGAACGTCTTTGGTTTCAGTGGAAATGTTTATCATGGTAAGAAGCTGCTTTAAGATCACCAATATTTGTTATGATGGAGCCACATGGCTATGAGTAGGACTCAGTCCCAGGTAGTCACTTAGGGGTTCAGTAAGTGTGACTCCAATACCATAGTATCAGAATCACTGGAGAACTTGACAGAAATCCCAATTCTCAAACCTTACCTCAACCTGCTAAGTCAGACACTTGGGAAAGTGATTTGGTTGAATGAGTTCTGGAAACGATCCTGATATATCTGTCATCTGAGACAAACTGATTTATATAATGATCCTCAATGCTTGGTGTCATCTGACTGTCCAGTAAAGCTTGCCAAATGCAGAGCCAGACATCAGGGATTGTGACTGCATAGACCTGGGTGAGCTTGGTATCCTATGTTGAACCAGCTTTGTAGATGCTTCTAGTGCCTTTGAGGACAACTGGAGCAACAAATCAAGGCAATCTTGCATTCCATAACCTGAAATTATGAGCAAATGATGCTGTCAAGCTAGGCAAATTATTGAAACAATTGAAACCCTCTAGAACAGGTGAAGGAGTTTAATGTTCTTTATTAATAGAGAAAGTACTGCAGCCAGAGAGAGTGCTTTGGAGATTGCACACAGGGAAGAAAAACTTTTCATTCACAAAGTTAAGTGCTCACCACCCAAGGGAACATGAGTAGCTGTGGAGTGAATACAGCCCTAAGGAGCTACCCAGAGTCTCATCTGTGCCTTACAGGTCAACAGCTGTGGTCCTAGTGTCCCACCCAGCAAGCATGGGGCAGTGAGTTTATCCAGGCAGGATTCAGAGGTCAATGGCTCAAAAAATGGTCTTTGGAATCACCCAGAAGCTTGTTACAAGCACAATCGGGGTCCCGGACCCCACTGAGGCCTGCTAAATCAATTTGTGGGGTTGGAAGCCAAAAATTTTAATGTTTAATGGGTCCTTTGGTGTTTCTCATACACATTCAAGTTTGAGAACCACTGGTGTCTAGAAAAGAGGGTACAAAGAAAGTTATTAACATCGTTTTAATTTTTGTGACAGGCAGAGAATCAGCAAAGTTCCAAAAGCAGACATTGCATGGCCTGGACAGAGGAGCAAAGAGGACCCTTGTTTCACATTTCCAACTTAAGAAGGCCAAAGGGTCATTGGTTGTGGTCACTGAGGAATTTTGTGTTTCCAAGTGTATGCAAATCATATAGGATTTTAGATGTGTATTAAATAGTATCCTACATACATTAAATTTAATATGCATAAATCTGTGGGGAGAGTGCTTGCCTGATATTTAAAAATGTTCCCAAGAGTGCTGGGACTGCGTAGCCAGCAATATGCCATAAAATTTCCCTGGGGATATTGCTCTGATCTAGCTATAAGATTCTCTATACATTTAATTTCCTCACTTCTTTTTAGTAAAAGAGGATTTCTTATTTAATTTTTTTTTCTTACATCATTGTCCCTGTAGTTCTCCCACTCTCATATCATCAGTGACCCATCACCTACCTGGAACACAAGCGAATAATTTCCCCTTCTCTTATTGTTTGTGTTAACCTCATTTTTTCATGTGGTGCTCAATTGAAAAACCAGTAATCAATAAAAAGAAGTGAAGAGAGTGCATATTTTGGAGACAGCAAGGAAGTGGGGTGGAAGAAGAGCAACTGAGTTTTCCATTGCAGGGGTGGGGATCCCGGTGAAACCTGGAGGAGCAATCGGGTGTGGGAGCTCAGGGCAGAGAAGATATCCCATAGGGGAAACTCTGCAAGCACCCCATTGCCCCCCTTACAGTGTCTTTTCTAAAATATCCTGTTGGCCATTCCACCATTTCAACTCCCATCACCACTTATACTAGCGATAGGTTTAGGATACATGTGCATACGAGTAACCAAAGTTTTAGAACTTGACACCTTGCACACTACTTTCCTGCTAAATGTTTCCTATCTACCGCTACAGTACATCCTTGTAATGCCTTTTTAAAAACTTCTTCAAACGCAGCTTCATTAGAAGTCAGCTGGCCTTTGACTAGCATTTAGTCTCTATTACATCCAAACCCATTAAACACATAAAATCTCTTATTGGAAACTCCAATTAAACCTCAAATCTCATAAAGAGAATAGAGTGATTATAGGAAAGTGATCTAACATGGTGCAAAGTGTTGGGAATAATAATGCTGGGGATGGATTTCGTGTCTTTCGCCCAGGGAGCTAAAAGCATTTCCTGACCTTTGTGTGGTGAGGCAGGTTGCTATTCTTCTTTTGCTAGTCATTTGACTTTGCAGATGTTGAAGTCTCCCCACTTGTAAAGTGGGGATACAAGTAGCTGCCTAACCTAAGGCCCAGAGATGGTGGGTGTAAATATGTTACATCATGTCCTGGGATACTTGCTGTCATCATAAAAATGAGCTCTGACTGTTTCTTCATCTACTTCACCTTTCAGGCTTCTAGCTTTTGTGGTGTGTTCAGGGGACCATCCCAGCCTAATTGCATTATTGGTCAGCAGCAAACCCTGCTAGGCTCCGGTCTCATACTCAGGCCTAAGAACCACTTGAGAGTCCTATTAAAATGCAACTTCTTCAGACCAGTCTTGGTGGATTTTAATGCAAAGGTTTTGGATTGGACTTGAGAGATCCAGTCACTGAACATTTATGTGTACTGGATACTGTGAAGGATACCAAGTGGATGAAAGTGAACAACACAAATCCACTCATGGAGCTCAGGCTTTGTCTGCATGTGTAACAGGCCTTCTGGTGATGCTGAGACTATTGCCAATTCCTCCAGAGCTCACCCTTGGAGGGGCAGAGCGCAGCACACATTAACGAGAAGACCAATCTAGTCTCTGTTGTGCCAATGGGGAGACTGATGGGCACGTTACCAGTTTTCAAACTCCAATCATTCTTCTTTGCTGGGCCCTGGTCCTTGGTCATAATAACTAGAATCTTTATATTTAGGAACAATGGGTTCACTTTGGGCCTTGTCAGCAAGTGTATTTGTTCTTTTAGAGGAAAAAAGAATACATCAATTGTTCCAGTGACTTTGGCAACAGGAACAATCAAAATATGTCTGAATTTGACCTCCAAGAATTGGATGTCAATTAATTTGTCTAACTCTAACCTAGTTGAAGAGTTTGCCTTGGATGGAAATTAGCCTCGGACTGGATGGTCTCCAAGTCATTTCATTTACATTTTCCTGTCTATGTTCTATCATTTTGAAATGGGGAAATGAGCTTTTGCTAATGACCCACACTTCCTGTGGAATGAGACTCCATGCTGGAATGCCATTGATTAACTTCTCTGAGTCCTTTGATACATCCGAACTAAGCTGTGGAGACACAGCTGATGCAGACCCACAGAGCAAATGAAATACAGATGCACAATGGCATTAAAAAAGTACTCTTTGCATACAATATCAACCTTTAAAAAGCTGTGTAAATAAAATATACATATAACTACAGCAAACCCCAAGCTCTCCAAGCTGACAATAAACGATGCAGTGAAGAAACTAAAGGTAGAACAAAGTAACAAGGGCAAATAAGACTTTCAGTTTAGTGAAGGAAATGAAGAACTGAAAAATACCAAATAGATGTCAGGTTCATTGAAAAAATGTACCTGGGGAGATTGCTTAAGTAATATTTCACTCAGTCCATATTTTATTTGTTATTGATGTCTTGCTTTTTTCCTCAAAGGATTTGAAGCTGCCCATTTATTATCTGTAGCAAGTGAAAGCTAACATTTTAAAGGAAAAGATCATCTCTTCATCTTCATCTCCTCCATCCTTTCTAGTTCTCCAATCACTTTGGAATTTCAAACAGAATAAGGCAGGCACATTACTTACCCTATAATAAGTTTTCTATGATTCAATACAATCTCTGTCACCTTAAGAACTCTTTTTATCAATCTGAGAGGCCTTCCCTGTTCCAAAAATCTATGGGTTTAACTGTATATATGATGCTTGCAAATGATAGCACAGGTAAACATTTTGCTTTATTTCCATTTATTGAAAGTACCCAGAAAACGTATTAAGTCTGCAATCTTTAGGAAAAAAATTATTTCCAAGTCATTCAGGTTCTTTTTGTTTATATTTACATGTTATAAAGGAGGCATGCCCACTTAGTGGGCAGTTGTTTCACTCATATTGTAAATACTCTTAAACATTTTAAAAGTCCAAAGCCATTTTTAATGGCTATGTAATAGTCCATAAAGCTAATATGTCATAATAACACAGGAAAGGAAGGCAGATATTTGAGCAGATGGCCACAGCAAAAATGAGCCATGCTACTGTTATTTATAGTGTGCTGGAACACTTAATATTCCAGGGAGTGAGGTCTGGTACCAAAGACTTTATTACTGAGGGCTTATTCATCAGGCATGCATACGACAAGAGTTGTCTTGATTTGAATTTTGTTTTGAAACCCTTCTTCATTCATTTTCTGTATTAATATCCTTCAAAGGACAGGTTGTCCAAAGAGAAGAGACAGCAGCTGAAATGAAATTAGCTCACCCCTACCTTCTGCACAGTGGCTGGGAAAGGGGGGCTTGGTATCCTCCAACACCCTCACATACTCACATACCCCACTTCAGCAGAGTCACAGTGTTCCAGGGATACAGTGCATGAATGCATACTCGAAATGCAATAGACATTACCCCATTGTGTTCTTTCACCTTCACTAACCTCATCTGTAGAAATGGGGATATCATAATACACCTACTCTGTAGGGTTGTTTGGGGAATTAAGTAGAGGAATAGGACATGGTACAAGGTAAACACTTTCTACGTGTTTATTATTACTTCCCCTCTCACTTTTGAAGGCAAGCAGAGCAGAGACCAAAGTGGCACTAACTGAGCAAGGGTCCTGTAGTGCATAAATACAAAAGGCAAACTTCCATGCAAACCTGGTCCCTTCCGCTTTTATCTGCTAGAGGGAAAAATGGCACTTGTTTCTTATGAGTGTTAACTCAGAGACTATTTCTCAATTTTGGGTGAGTTTTTTAAGCCCAGAACTAAAGGACGACTGGAAGTTTAAGCCTGCTTTCAAGTTCACCCACATAGTCTATCTGAACAATGCTGGCATTGGTTAGCATTAGACTCCCTCATCACCAGTACTAACTACCTTTTATTCATCATTCTACCACATACCAGGACTCTGTCGACACTTTGTATTCCTTATGCCTCGTCTTTGCAACAGTCTCAAGGAATAAAGGGATAGGTGTGATTATAGCAATCACAGCAGCACTCAGTATTCCCATTTTACAGATACTGGAATTTGGGGCCAGAAAGTTAAATTGATTTCCCTAATGCCAAGTTGACTCAGATTTTGGAATTTAACCCAGGTTAGTCTCACTCCAAGTCAGCTTGGTTTTTTGTTTGTTTGTTTTTTTTAATAGAATCTCTAGATTTGATCTCCAAGGATTGGAAGACAATTAATTTGTCTAGTTCTAATCTAACCAAAGGGTTTGCCTTGACTGGCAATGAGTCTTGGACTGGACAGACTCCAAGTCACAGCCAACGCAGCAACTCTCGTGCATTGTGACATTTGTATAAAGTTGACTCCAGCCTTGGGGGCTTGCACTGCTGATTAAGTAAACTGGCGAATGCCCACAGCTGTTCTGTTGAATTGTTCAGTGCTTCCCACACAACCTGGGCTCCATGCCAGCCCTCCAAATGCCCCTTTTACCTCCCCCCACCCACAATGGCATTTCAGACTCAGCATCTATGCTTCTGACCCTGGTCTACAATGGGTCCTCCACCCTGCTAATGAAGAGAGCTATGTGTAGTTGACATGGAGACCATCAGATAAAGTCAGTTGGCACTGTGCTCACCTGTCTACCACCTCCCCCTCTGTTCCCATGTCTGGTGACCTTCTGCCACCTTAGCCCTCCAGCCTACTCTCTACTCTCGTCTAACAGAAAAGCAGTCTTTGGTGGGTGTGAATGGCTATGATGGAGATGACTTCTCTTCCTCCCTTGATCTCCAGCTAACGTAGGTGGACATAACAATCCTGGAAATATACTCCTGCAAGTGAGACACACACACTAAATTCCGGATGGAAACTGGGAGAAGGTGAAATGGGGGAGGTGCAGATGACTCACACAGAAGCTTTCTGGAACTTCAAGTGTAAAGGTCTCTCCTTCAAGGGCTCTCCTTAGACCAGAGGTCAGTGTAAACTACTGTGATGGGCAGAGATATGTCTCCACCCTCCAAATTCATGTGTTGAGGTCCTACTTCCCACTACCTCAGAATGCAGCCTTATTTGAAGACTGTTGTTGCAGATATAATTAGTGAAGAAAAGGTCAACCTGGGGTGAGCTCTGCTTCAGTGATAGGTGTTGTGAAAACGGGGAGTCTAGACATAGACACACTTATGAGAAAGCGTTATGTGAAGAGGAAGGCAGAGACCAGGGTGAAGGGATATAGCAAAGATGGTTAGCAGTCACCAGAAGCTGAGACAGTGGCATGGACAGGTTCTTCCCCACAGCTCTCAGAAGGAATTGACACGGCCCATAACCTAGTTCACATTTCTCACTTCCAGCACCCCAGTTTGTAGTGCTTTGTGACAGCAGCCCCAGCAAACCACTAAACAGGAGAGGCACCCCAAAGAATAGCTTGAAAACTCATCAAATCAGTTCATAGTTCATAGTTCAGTTCATAGTTCATAGTTCATAGTTCACACAGTTCCAAGTGTGGTAGCACTTGTGCTTGGATATGGGTATGCAATTCACAAACAGCCCCCACCCTTCCCAGGAGTTCTTTGGTGACAGTTCTAGACCAGGAACAGCACACCCTCACCAAATGCCTGGTGCCCTGGACAGTATCTGGCATCTACTTAGGGTGGCAGAAGAAGCTGGATTTGAAAGCCAGTGTAATGTCCACCAACGGGATTCAGTTTGCCTTTCATGGGCCTCAGGCACATTTGTCCACCATTAAAAATAATGCCAAAAATCTTTGACTTCACTGGGGTTAAGACAAGTATAAACTTTTTGGAGTCATCACTATAGATTGTTTACCGATATATTCATTTTTTCCTCATAATTTTTTTGAGGTAACTTTGGTGTGTAGCCTTGTATGTGGTTCAGGCACAGGCCCACACACCCTCAGATGCATGTCCCCAAACCACCAAGGCACCCACAGTTCTTTACAATGGTCCATTGTGCCCCCTGCCCTGCTTGTATCCATCATTCCATAATGACTTTTCTAGGGTTTGTCATTGGTGTGGCTTAGACTAACTCTTTGTTATTATTTCTCTAGATTTCTAATAGAAGTAAAATTCATTTGGCCTTGATTTTTCTTCTACTGACACATTTTCCTTAGCATAATCCATCTGAGTTCCATCCATGTTCTCACAAATAGCAAGAGTTCATTTTTTAAAATGTAGCTCCGTACCATTCCTCTCATATATATATATATATATATATATATATATATATAGACATACATACATATATCACCTGTTCCTAATGCATTCATGTGTCGTTGGACACTTGGGTTGTTTCCCTAATATGACTGTCTACGCCTCTGTAATATATACAGGAAGAGCATATATTCTTTCAAATTAGTATTTTTTGCATTCCTTTGGTAGATACTAGGAGTAACATCCCTGACTCATATGGTAGATCTATTTTTAACATTGTGAGAAGTCTGTTTTCTGCTGGGTCTGGACCACCTTACACTCTCACCAACAGGGTATGAGATATCCTTTTGCTCCACATCTCTCCAACTTTTCTTCACATTTTAAAAGAAATTAAAATATGTTTGTGGGTCCCTGAAAGCATCATGGGGCTTCAGACACTATTCCTAACGTCTCTGTTAGATAACAGTCCTGCCCCACAGAAAAACCTAATGAACTACTCGTGGAAGGAGGGTCTAAAAATCCACTTCCACACTTAGATACCACCACCAGCATATCACACCTTACAAAGCTAAGAGTGCTATAGCTAAGCTCTCTCTCCATCCTATAAAACTTCCTCAATTGCTGTATAGGTTGCGTTTCTTGTGTCAAAAACTCCATAGTTTTTCTTTACCTAAGGATGAACCAAAAACAAAGTACTCTAAGGTATAGACAGAGACTCATGCTACATATTTGTTGCCACCACCTGCAAGTATGGGGCCATAAATCCCCACCCCTCCTGCCCAGGCAGCCGCTGTAAGCTGCTAAAACCATACATCAAACATGCCCTTGTGCACTGTGTTATTGGCCCTGTTGATTTACTGTACATACAGTCTCCAAGTTAAATACTAGCAGAAGCACCTGGAAATATATCCTCTCGAAGCCCCTGTCCACATACCGCATTGCCCAAATAATGTCCTCTCATCCATCATTTACTTCCCAATACCTGAGCGTTATCCTCGGAAATACACCCCCACAGCAGTGCCCTGTGAAATTGGTGAGCACAGAGAAGTGGGGAGCAGAAACTCCAGATTTAAGGTTCAGGCATTTAAAAACTAAATGTTTCAAAAGTGAGACTAAGTCATTCAAAGCACCGGTATCTGGCTCCCCTTTATTGGGCTTCCGTTGGCTTTGCTTAATGTACTATTTGAATCTATCTTCCTTTTATGCACATCTCCTAGCTATAGGAGCAGTGATAACAAATTGAAAAAATAAACCCACACTAAATGCTTCTCCTTAGAAACCATTAGAAAGTGTCTGTGTTTATGCAGAATTCCAATTACTTCCTGTGGAGCTTCCAGAAGCATACATTTCTAGTCAGTGATAATCCTTTGGAACACAAAAATCAAAAGCAGAAAGCAACCCCCCACATTACTATTTATCAACAGGAGAAAAGGAGTGTTGTGAGGTCACTGGTTTTGTGGACTATTCTGGGGCTGAATAGCAGCTTTATCACTAGACAGAGGACATCTTGCAGCTTCTGTTTCCTCATCTACAAAATGGAGATCACACCAGTGATGAAGAATATTGATGGGCATTCAATCTCCACTGTCTCCTTTTTAACAGGCTCCTGATTTTGTTCAGGTCACTACCTACCCAGGGTTGACCTCATACTCAGAAGAACCCTGTGCTTAATGCTCTGCTATCACTGTCTCAAATTTCTTAGTGGTTTTACCTTTTGTTATTATTATTTATTATATTATTTATTTTGTTTTATCTCTTTAACTACTCCAGGGTTCTCCCACCACCTTATCACCCATGAACCATCATCTTAGTCTTTTGTGCTCCTCTCAGCCCCAATTTTCCCCTCCCCCTCTCATGTTCTATGCTTCAAAAATGTTTAAAAAATTAGTTTTCAATTTTTCTTGTCTATTAGGTTGTTTTCCCTTTGCCCCGCATAGTATTTCTCTTTTTCTTTCTGACTTAATTCTGCTAGCATGATTCCTTCTGACTTCATCCATGTTGCTGCAAATGATATAAGTTTTATCTTTGAACTTGGGGTTTATAAGTATCATCTGAGAGGAAGGGGGAGCAAGCACAGGAGCAGGGGGAAACTCTTTATATGATACCCTATGTATCATAGCTTTTATCAATGTAGCTTTTATCAGTGGTGCCATTTAGCTGCCTGGTGACTATTTAGGATTAGGCATGCCAGTGAGAAGCCATTCAGGGGCTTCTGGAGAAGTTCTTTCTCCTACTTCCAGAATTGACTCTCCTTTTGTATGGGTTAGAATACATCCAACATACAAAGGAAAACAGCCAAGAGGATCACAAAAACAGCAAGAACTTCTGGACTGAGCAATCTAAACCTTCCCTCTGGATTTCTAGGAATGTGGACACCATTTCATTGTTACTAAGTTCAATTTAAGATGGATTTTTCTGTAACTTGATGCTGGAAGCATATTGATTAAAAGAAAAAAATCTGTTGACAGAGTAGACAGATGTGTACAGTACTTAAAAAACAAACCAGGAACTATCCCTGATTGAGCTGATCAAGGAAAACCTCTTGGGTTCTCTAGGATGAGGGGAGCTGACAGGTTGATTGTAAGGAGTAAGACATGGAGCCAGGAGTCCTATGCTATGCACAAGGCCATCAGGAGACAAGCAGAGGGGCTCTTGAAGGACACAATCTGGAGGTGCAACAAGGGGAGTAGCTACCCTGAATTTCTGGGGATCTAAGACCTTCCTGAAATGGGACAGCCAGTTGTCAGTACGTCTTCAGATAGCTTATGGCTTAGAATTTCTAGGGGCCTGCAAAGACATCTGTGGCTATGAGGTCATTAGCTTTCACTTTCTTATCATTTCATTACACAAAGCATTTGACCAAAGTGAAAATTCCATTTTTAGAATGCAAACATCTAGGTTTGAAACCTGGTTCCGCTCATTATGAACGTAAATCCTGGGCAAGTCACTTTTTCATTCTGTATAAAATGTAGGGTCAATGTAGAAGTTAGCCTCACCTACCTTACCCTTTGCTATAGGGTTTAGGAGCTCATTCATGACTTGGATGTTAGTTATTACTATTATACAGCTCTTTGTGGGGATGATTTCTTTGGGGCCTGCTATTCCATAAACTACTGTTGGTTGTTTCAACAGTAGGTTGCTTCCTCCCAGGCTCCAATGTCCCCCTCAGGATTGTCCAACTGTTCAGTAAAAAGCCCTTTCTATCTGGCCTCTCCATCCTTCAGCAACAATGTCTTACTACTCCAAGTCATTTTTAGATGGAGGTAGTGGGACAAATGCCAATGACTCTGGAGGACAAAGGGGAAAAAATAAAACTTCAGGAGCTAAAGAATTATGATTCGGTGTCTTTACTGCTCTGTAGGTTAGTGAAGGCTCTCATCACATATTCCAAGGCATAGCCATCTTAACCACCAAATAAGATTACAGCCCAAGCTGCTGTGAAATTATTCTTCATCCTATATTTCTTGGAAACAAAACCTTTTTAAAACCATCCAAACCTAATGAGAACATTTGAATCAAGAACTCACAGTAAAGAAAGTTGTAAGACCTTAGTGAGACATGGTGAGGATCACAGAGACCCAGCATGATAGCAAGTCACCAAGTCTTTTGTATTGGACTCATCATGAAAAAACAAGCAGTGATGATGGGAATTCCTTGAGCAGTTTCCATGTAATCACTCATTTAACAAGCAAATATTTGCCAGAGGATCACAGAGACCCAGCATGATAGCAAGTCACCAGGTCTTTTGTATTGGACTCATCATGAAAAAACAAGCAGTGATGATGGGAATTCCTTGAGCAGTTTCCATGTAATCACTCATTTAACAAGCAAATATTTGCCAATCAAGTACAAACAGAAGAGATTTATGCATCATTTCTTAAAAGCATATTAAATTCAAATGTTCTTCCTGGGTATAGTTAATTATTTGCTAATCATTGGTGGTACCCTGAGACACCAAGCAAGAACCAATATCAGGTGTCATTGCATCATAGTCAATTCTACTAGATTTTCCTAACGATGCATTTCCCTTCACACCTTCCTTCTATTGCAGCCTATTACAGAAGTGAAGACTGGTCTTTCAGTGGTAAGGATTTGGAATGAAAAAATACACAGTTGAGCAACATAAATGAAGTTGCATATGTAAATAAGTGAACTATATTTTAATCAAAACAAATTAAACTACCATTTTCTGTGTATAATTCATTAATTAAAATGTGTTATTATACAAAACATTCATTATAAAATCTCTACAATCAAATAAGGCTCTATGGATCTGGAACCATTAAAAGAATGTATAGAGGTTGCCATGGTAACCCATCAAATTGTAATTCTGTACCTTCCTAGGCCTAGAGCCTAGAAAGGAGAAAACAAGCAATTTGGGGAAATGCCAGCACCAGAAATCGAATAGATCTGTGACTTAAGCCCTCTGTAATTTTGTTCACCAGCTATTCACCATGTGGTGGAAAAACAGATAGTGAGAAGGCATAAAAGATTTCATTTCAAAGCTCCCTAAAAGTGCCAATTCCAATGTTATAGCCGATTCTCAGCAGAATAGGAAATGGAAAGTGAATGCAGGGAGATGATGGTGTCATAAACCAACAAGCTGGAAGAACTGGAATCATGGCTTCTGAATGGCAGGAAACAGGTGCTTCCGCCAGGGGAAGGATTCTGTCGAATCCTTAGATTAGAACTCACCCTCAACTCAGTGTTACAGGCAATTACCAGCCTGGAACAATGAGAAAGCCACTGGACCCAAGTTCACAAAGCAGTGGGCATACTTCAGTGTCTCTAATTCTGGATTGGAATTTATCAAACACTGAGAACTCACACCCTTCAGAGGCTGCAGACTTTTACTGGAGATAATATGGCTGCCCATTAACTCTCTTTACCCTCCTGCTGATAAAGGCACAACTGATGTGAATTGTTCTAACATTTTTATGTAATTCTTTGCTTTCTCCCTTATTTGATTCAAATTTCATTGAATCAGTGTTCTCTGACACAATCTTTTCTCACCCTCATACCAGGACCAATTTCTCTATTTAAAGGGTTTTATGATTCAATATCACTTATCAGTGAAATGCAAATCAAAACAACAGTGAAATATCAGTTAATTCCACTGAGAATGACCCATATAAAAAAACAAACAAAAACAACAATCAAACAAGCATAAACCCACAAAAAAACAGCAACAACAATTACTGGTGAGGGCATGGAGGAAAAGGAACACTTGAACACTGTTGGTAGGAATGTAGGTTGGTCCAGCCCTTAAAGATACAGAAGAATGTTTCTCAAAATATTAAAAATAGATCTACCATATCATTCAGTAATTCTACTCCTAGGCATCTACATAAAGAATGCCCCAAACAAAACAAAACCAAACAAACAAACAAAAGAATGCAAAAACACTAATTTGAAGGCAGGTACACACTTCTACATTGATCACACCATTATTTGCAACCTAAAGACCTACCAACAGAGAGCAGTGAATGAAGACAATGTGGTATATGTGTGTGCATGTGTGTGCATGTGTGTGCATGTGTGTGTGTGTGATGGAATACCACTCAGGTATGAAAAAAGATAAACCCTTGACATTGGTGACAATGGGACTTGGAGGGAAGTATGCTAAGCTAAATAAATCGGAAGGAGAAAGACAAATTGGTATTTCACTCCTATGTAGAATACAGATAAACATAACAAAGGAACAGACAAGACTAAACCAAAACAAACCCTGGAAATATGATTGCAGAACTGAGTCTACTAGAGGGTGAGGGAACTTGGGGAATGGAACAAAGTGGGCAGAGAACCCATTGATCTAGGGCAAAGGGGGAAAAAAGGGGGACTTTGGTGGTAGGCGTGGTATGATGACAAATCTGAGAGGTATGAACCTATTCCTCTGAATCATTTACAGTATTGTAAGCCAACGACACTTCAATGAATCCTAAAAAAATAAAATACTTGAATGAAAACTAGTGGATTATGTAGTCTATTTATTAGGCAGGTGCTTTGTCTAATGTGGTAGGAAATGTGGAAAACCATAATATTCCCAGGGATATTATTTAGTATCAGGAATCTAAACAACTTAGTTTTTAAAATTATAAAAGGCAAGAACAATGCAATCTAGTGCAGGCTGTGTCCAAAGCACTGCTCCTATGTCATGGAGACACAGGAGACGTGCCATGGAGACAATGTGTCCCCCCACCTGGGAATTTTGGGGGGTAGGGCTCATATGCAGAGTCTGTGATGTTAGAATAGAGGCCAGAAAAAGGTTCTCCGTTAGGTTCATAAGAGGGGTGAATGTGTCTAGAATATAGTGACAACACACTGGCAAATAAGCCATTTCTTAATTACTAGACAACTACAGTTTTTATTGGAGTCACAATGGAGATATTTTCATTTATTAGAACTTAATGGAGAAATGTAATCTTAACTTCTTAACTTTGCACTGGGGAGTTATTTATGAAACGATGGATGAGGGATGAAAAGATACCTCAGTGCTAAGTTCATGGGTCACTTGAACCAAAGTGGTTAGGGACCAAAGGATTAGGGACAGTCTACTCAGTGTCAACCAGCATCTATGGGCTAATAAGCCACAGTGAAATCAAACGCCCTGCTATTGTGCAGACAGCATTTGAATCACTTTCCATACTAACTTCCACAGAATTTACTTCAGTCCCCTCTGACCATATTCACCAGAGGAAAAACCTTAACTGAATTTAGCTTGAAATAGATAGCAGTGATATTTGTTTGATACAGATATCAGTGATGCTTACATGCATTATGAATATACTTACTATCACTGAATGGATAAAATGGTAAACTTTCTATTATGTATAGTTTACCATAATAATAAAATGAAAATAAGCCAAAAAGAAAAAGAGAAATACAGGATGGTCTCACTTATATGATGGATATAGGGAAAAACAAACAAATGAATAAGAAAAAATGAAAACAACCAATGGGACTGAACAATGGAGCAAGAGAGGAGGAGGGGGGAGAAGGTAGGGGAGGTGAAGAGCACAAAAGATCAGGATGGTTAACAGGTGTTAGTGAAGTGGGAAAGCCCTGGGGTACACAATAATGCAATGATGTAATATAAATACACATATATATGCAAATTAAAAAATTTAAATTAAATTAAAAAAAAACAAACAAACAAGAACAACCATCACAGAGACAGTTGACATTCTCTGTGGATATCTCTTCTATCCTATTCCCCAGTATACATTCCCAGAAATAATAATTAGTATACTGGATCTGATGTTTGCCATGCCAGTGGTATTTGAAATTTTTAAATCACACATCAGTACATAATACATTATTTTGCATGGTTATAATTTCATAATTATGGTATTGTAATATGTATACCTATCTATGTAACTTGTTTTCTTCCCACACACACACAAAAAAATCTAACTAGGATATTGGAGACCATCCCCATTTTTTACTTCTATTATTGTATCCAAATTTCAAGTTGTCTTAAAGTTTTAAACTTGTAATATTTGTCATATTGACACCTTGTTGTATCCTAATTTGTATACTGATATCTTGTTGTATCCTAATTTTCTTTTACTTATACATTCTAAGCCCGAAATAAATTGTATAGCTTAAAATTTAAAAAAGTAATAAAATGAGATTGTCAAGTTTTTAAAAACTATGTGCAGAATGAAAGAAAAATTTAATGACAACTATAGAAAAATATATGAAAATATAAAATATATGCTACAAATACATATACAATTATTTTAAAATATAAAATATCTGTATATACACACATATCTAATGTGAAATGTATCCCAAAATGTAAAAGGATTTCCTTTATTCTACATCCATACCTGCACTTGATATCACTTGGGTTTTTTTATTTTAATCATTCTAACAAGTATGCACTACTATGTCATTGTGATTTTGATTTACATTTCCCTGATTAATGATAATGAGCACCTTTTTATGTTGATCACCTGCATGTATGTCTGCTTAAGAAAAATATTTAGTTTCCTGTCCATTTTTTCTTTTCTGCAATAAGTCTATGAGTTCCTTACATTTTCAAATATCTTTTCAGTTATTTGAATCACAGCTATTGGAAAGTTGTACTTTTTTTTTTTCATGGTTTCAGGTGAGATTCATAACCAAATTTATAGCCACCAACTTTTCCCTTTGTCACAAACCTTGTCAATTTCAGGTGAGCAGGGACACCAGTCACTAGGGAATGGTTTTCTGTCACAACATACAAATTCCCCTGAAGACAAAGCCTAGTGTCCCCTCTGGTTTTTCTTACGGTTGCTTCAAAAGTTGCAAATTCCTAAACTAATGATGAGGGTGTGCATGTGCGTAATGCTGCTTCAGCTGACCCTGTGTTTACCCTTCAAGTGAGACAAATGAGTCTCAGACCATCTACAACCCAGGATTCAATGATCAAACCACAGAGCCTAGCACTGAGTAGTGATGTCATTGTGCTGGGAACTACAGGAAGGCTTCTCTGCTCTAACCAGATCTTCAGTTCTTCCTTTAAGACCAGAAGTGCAAAATCAAAATGCCTCTGAGGTAGTGGTTGAGGCTGCTGGTTGACCAACATGCTATTTCCAATGACTAGTTCTTTCTTCTTTCCTTTGAGTCTGCTGATTTGCCCACGCAGGTAGGAAACAGACTCTACACCAAAGTTTATCTACATCTTCACTCTAGGCAAACTATGCTTAAAAAATTTAGTCTATGAGGAAATTTTCCTCAGTCTTCCAGGAGGCTATATTAGAATTACCCTTCTCTTGAGAACATTCACTGCTACCCTCTCCCATAAATGCACCCCCCATCACCCCTCACCTTATTTAGAAAAAGCACCTACTTCTTCTTGAAGTGATGATTGGGGCGATGTCAGGTGGAATTTCTTCAGGATGCCCAGTTCCTCGTTGGATTGCAATTTGCATCCAGCAGCACCTACCTCCACATCCACATGGTTTTCATTGCCCAATATATGCGATTCACTCTGGCTCTGCCACCTCAGAGCACAATCATCTCATCTCAGCATAGTCAGTTGGTCCTGGGGGAAAGTGTCATGGAAAGATAAGCAGGAGGCAACTCAGACAAAGCAAAGTGATGTCTAAATGTGACCTGTTAGTGTTATAAGGAATAGTTTTACCAGATATGAGCAGAAATGCTGGCACAGGATGGGCTCTGACGAAGAAAGGAAGCTGAGTGCTCACTGACAGGTGAAATAGACCTTGCTTCATTAAAAAAACTCTTCTTGCCATAGAAGAAACAAATGGAAAGCAAGAACATCAGTGACTTGGAAATGAGTTAGTTACTCTGAGAAGTCCGAACTGTGAACTGAGGTAGAGATCATAAGTGTGTAATCAAAGTGACCATTTCTTTTCAAAAAAGATTATGAGCACCAGGGTTTTCTATGTGAATTCAAGGCCTTGTTTTATCTCTGCCTGATTATTCTACAGGAGAAACTGTGGGAGTTATGTGAGAGAAAGGGGAAAAAAGACAAGTCTGCCCTGGAAAAGGCTGGTACCAAGCCACACTTGTGCTAATGGAGAGAATAACATTTAGGAAAGTACATAGTAGTCTTTCATCCAACCTAGAAAGACTTTACTGACAAGCTAATGAGTTCCTGTTAAGGTCTTAGGACACTGTCTTTTGTTGAGATGTCACACTCTATTGTCAACAACAATTTCATGGCCTTTTCAGAAACTAAAATAGCAACTAGAATAATTACATTAATACCTACCTAGATGTGTTGGTGTTGTTTGACATTCGTGTAATATTTTAATTCCTTCACATAATTGGATTAAGCAACATGAACATGTAATACTAGAGCTAAAGATCACTGTCATCCTAGGAAAGAGACCGGGTTAGCAAACAAACTAATTCCTGGGTAAACCAGAATGGAGTGATGCCTCTGATGCACCACTCAATATTTTCACACCATCTCCCTGTTCAATTAAAGAGCTCTCTCCTGAAGTGAGAGTGGGGTCCACAGAGTTCCCTTCATTACCCTCAGAGTCCCACTGCAGGAAACTTGCTCTACAAGTTGTTGACCTGCCCAGCGAGAACAAGCAGGTTGTGTGGGCAGAGGGAAAGGGCACCCCATTTTGAAGCTCTTTGCCATTTTCCCTTTCATGACCTTGAGTAAATGACTTCAGCACCTTGAGCAGAGGACTGCCTTCCTCCTATAAAAATGGCTATTATGTCTATAGATCATGCAGAGGTGCCACGAGGCTTAATTTATTAGTTAATGTTTGCGTTACACTCTGCAGCCCTTGGATGGAAGGTGCTGTAGAAATGCAAAGCAGCAATATATTATCTAAACATCTGCTTCCTCAAATAGCTCTCTAGAATGTGTTCATTGCTTCAGCACAAATGATTTCAAAAATAGATAAATATTTCCAGGTCTTCCTTGGCCTATAAATTGTTTCCCCATCTCTCAGTGCAGATAGTTTCTGTGCAAAGTACACCTGCATGGCTGTGCTTCACATCTCGACTTCAGTGGGGATGTCATTCCCTGGTGTGTGCTCTGTGATTACTTATAGGCCTACCTTTTCTATACTACATCTGTTCTCTTCATTTTTTTTTTATCATCAAAAGTCATTATAATTTGACTTTTCTCTTGATGCTTAGTTTTGTACATGGGCATGTTACATCTATCCCATGGGCTTGATGTTTTAAAGTTTGGCAGTAAAACCAAAAGAAAGCACTTAAAGGTTTCTTGAAAATAAAAGAAAATGCAAAAACAAAATTAGCCCAAGTCTGAATCTGTTTTGATGAGATTAAACTAACTGCTGAATTGCTAAAGATTACATTAGTAGTTATTTCTGCCAATATTAATACTGTCCATAACTTTGTTAAATTTCTCCTAAGTGCCCCACAGCAAATGGATATTTATCCCTATGGAAATTCTGTATTTCCCACATATATGTGCTTGCAGTTAAGTATCTTTTAAAAAAAATACGGTTGGAGAGGGAATATGAATAATAAATTACATCAACACATTAAAATTTGCCTCTTTTTACTTCTACTTCAATTTTGGAAATATTTTTTTTCTTTGCCTTTTATTCTTTCACTCTATTGTTTGTGGAACTAGGGATATCTTAAAATGCTGTATTATGCAGAGCTATGCAGAGAAACACGTAGGTCAGTCCTGACAGAGGAGGAGTGATGGATGGGGTAAGGGTGGCCAAGGACCTTACTATGATTTCTGTGGGAAGGATGGGTAAGAACATGCAGGCAAGTTTGAGCAAGCCTAGGGATGGATAGTTTGAATAATTTTGGCAGACTCTGGGCTACAAGAATGATCCCTGGTTGTCTATACTTGGCCCTGAAGTGATGGAAAACAGGGAAATGTTGGGTCAGTGTGTTTTTGATAAAGAAGGTAGTTGGGAATGTGGACTTTGGATTGGTTGACTTACATATGACAGGCGTGTTAATAGGCAAGTTGTTTGCTATGTCTAAGAAGTAACAGTCTTGGAGGGCAACTCTTTTCTAGGTTCACAATGCCCCCAGGATGTCAAAAACATCAAAGTATGGGAAAAAAAACAACTAATTCAAGAAATCTTCCTTCCAAGAAAAGATTGAAAATAAGAATTTGGCTATATAATTCTCTCATCTTTTTTCATAGTAAAATATAGCTTTATAAAGAAGAAAAGTTGTAAAATCAAGAAAATAGCTTCCACTGATGAATCCTTACTATATCTCACAATTGGTAAAATAATACAGATGCTATATACATACCTCATTTGAACTATTACGCTATTAGAAAGCTAAAGTGAAAAAGAAAAGTTTAAGACCAACCTTCTTGTCCTTATTTGTTTTATAGTAAAGCGTGTCAAGGTAACGTTTTCCAAGGACTCATCTGGGGACTTTGAAAAAAATAAATCAGCATTTTCTTCCTTTTTAATGGAGATGAGTCAGCCTCTCAACACTCATTCCTGATGTTGTAAAGCTGCTCACTTAAGTGCATAGTCTGCCATGTTTGGCGTTAATTGGTCATTTGAATTAATTCTAGCATCGTTTGGAAATTCAGTTCTGACACACAGCTCCAATTGAAAGTCTCCATTCCTGATGTCCTCATTTTGTGGGTAATGGTTCTTAAACAGGAACCATACAGGCACATGAACCAGCACTCCTGAAACCACACCTAAGGCAGGTATTGTTCTGAGAAAGGGTCCAAACTTAGGTCCTCACAATAGTGTTCTAGGAATCCACTCCAATTGTCCTTGGTGCTATGATGAAATGTTTAACTGCCATTTATATGCAAAGAAATGAAGATGGTTTGTAGGATGCATTGCTCTTAGCGTTTTTCAATGTAGTTGAGGATTTAATCTCATAAAATAACTTCAGGTGCATATTGTTAGCACTGCAGTATAGATGCAGAAACTGGGTCACTGAAGTCATGAAAAAAAAAAAAATGCCCAGAGTTTCTAAATGGTAAAGCTGGGATTTGAACCAGTCAGAATGGCTTGAGTCTGTGCGCTCAGCTACCTATGCTGATATATTAGACTCTTGTTCTGTCCTTTTAGCTCAAGCCTTTCATAATTATGCCCAATATCAAAAAAAGATCAAGACACAGCATACCTTTTCCTTTCTATGCCTCATGTTGCCTCCCTGGGCCGTCTGCACTGTTCTAACCTTCAAAGGTGATGGAGAAAACCTAGCTCCTCCAAGAAGCAAATCTGAGAATCTCCGCCTTTTAATAGACTTGGAGAGAACATTCCAGAAGAAATATTACCCATAAATTTCAGCCTAAATGGGCATAATACTCTTCCTTGAAAATGTCCATTTTTTTGGTAAGTGTATAAGCCCACTGAAAGATGTTAATAGTCCAGCCATAAATATAACCCCAAATATACTGAAACAGTATATAACATAGGACACATACCTCTACGAAAGTCCAAAGTTGAAAGAATGTATCCCTAAGGCTCAGGGATTGGAGTCAAAAACAGGAAAATCAGCTGCATTTAACTGGGTAAAGTCACAAGGTTTATAGTTTTGTTAATAGCTAGGTAAGATTCAACTTGAAGTTCAAGTTCTTACTACCTTATCACCCTCTGTCCCAGTCCCCAGTGGAATTGTCAAATCCTGCTTTTGGCACTTAGTTTCTTGATTACCTGCTGAAATCCTGCAATTGCCACAGCTGTTGCTATTTTAGCTCCTTAAATTTATGAGCATCAGTACATCTCCCTTGCATCTGCCTTGGCTGCTACTTTTGAAATAAGCAATAGCAGGGAAGGCTGGAGGAAGCAGCCCATTCCGTGGGGCTGAGGGCAGCAAGAAAAGGCGCAAGTGTTTACTTTGTGATTAGAATAGTGGCAACATGTAAATGTGCATGTCTTTCCTCTGAGGAATACCAAGTCTATTTTTAAAAAGGGAACCCTGACTCATCACTTAGCAGCACAAGGGCACACGCTGGAAATAGTATGGTTTATAACATGATTCTCTGCAGGAGTGTGATTAGGTTCGCCTTCTTAGAGAGGTAGCTTATGGAAAGAATACAAGAGTTTCCCTCTCAGGGACCTTGTAATCTGAGGCAGATCTTTCTTTCAGATGACTGATAGGTAACTGGAGGTAGGGGTGGGTGTTGGAAGCCAGGAAGGTAGAGGGATGTGGATTGGAGGGAGATGGGACTGTTTCCATAAGCATTTCTCATGGCTTTCCTTAATGGAAATCGACACACAGCTCTTTCCTTAAGTTGCTAGTCAAATTGACTTTGGCTACGGAGAAAGCTCTTCAGATACCTTTACAATCCTCAGTTATATTTGGGCTCTGATTTGGGGAAGGCTATCCCCATATTTGCTTAATCTTTGCCTAGTTGAAAGGGTGCCATTGGAGGGCTTCAGCAGGACAGTGCCCAATAGGGGACAGGTCACTGTGCACAATTGCAGGATCATGCAGGTTCAGGGAATAACAAAGACATTTAACAAACAGGGGAAATAAAGAGTTTCTAAGGCCACAAGTGGATGGTGAGCTCACTCCAGATAGTGTCCACAGTGTCTAGAAGTCCCCCCAAAATGGCTGCTCATCCAAGATGGTGCTGTCCCATCAACATGGGCCTGCAGTGTGTGGCAGCCAGCAGCAGTGGCCAGGATGCAACTCACTCAAGCTGGAGGTGTCCACAGGTGGGTCTGCTGAGATAACATCACAGGTTGAGCAACAGTCTGAAAGTGGAAATGTACGCATCAGACACTGGACCAGATAACAGTGACGGCAACAGCAACCGAAGGCAGTGTCAGATGACCAGGGCCAGTTAACAGTGCTCAGAGATGACCTGGACACAGAGTGCTGGTCACTTGTCAACAGTGCTGGTCACTAGGAGGTAGTGTAAGATACATCAGATTGACCCTAGCCGTCCGAGCTCCCTTGCCAGCGGGGAGCAAAGGGGGTGAAGGTTCCCGGGTAAGCCCCTGGAGCTGGGTGAGCCCTGGAGTAGGGGACAGGGTGGGGGTTATGGTGGCCCCACTCACCATGGATGGCTGCTGCACAGGGCAGCAATCTGCAGCCTGGATTGGCAGAGCCATGTTGACCCCTGCTCCTAGCCCAAGGGGAGCATGGAAGGATGCAGGTTTACCCATCCAGGCCCTGCCCCTGTGCAGGGAGGTATGGGGGGAGCGGGAGCAGGAGGAGCTCCTTCTATTTCACTCTTACTCCAGCTAAGCTTCAAGAGGAGCAAGAACATGCACAACACAAACCCCATCATAGAACGGGTGAAGGATCATGCAAACATTCAGCCCACAAGCCTGAGCTGGACACAGCAGATGGACCATGGAGAGAACCAGTGCATATGAGACAAGAGAAACAACTTTTGAGACACAATGTCACAAGTGCACCTATGTGCTCACCAGGCTGGGAAGACCTGGGACCTCATTTTGGAGATGCCTTCAAGGAGAGCAACACACTGGCCCCACACTACAGGAGAGGAGAGGAAGGCCAAAGATGGGGTAATCAGCCCCACATCAAAACTGCACACTGAGGCAGAGGAGATGATCTACAATGGCCATTCACAGACGCTTGTATTCACAGAGAAACTTCTTCACTGACACTGGCTGGGGGTGAGACGCCTAAATCTTTTTTCTTTTTTTAAATTAAATTAATTTTTTAAATTTGCATATATTATGTATATTTATATTACATTAGTCCATTATTGTGTACCCCGGGACTTTCCCACTTCACTAACACTTGTTAACCATCCTGATCTTTTGTGCTCTTCACCTCCCCCACCTTCTTGCCCCTTCATCCTCTCTCACTCCATTGTTCAGTTCCATTGGTTGTTTTCATTCTTTCTTATTCGTTTGCTTGTTTTTCCCTATATCCATCATATAAGTGAGACCATCCTATACTTCTCTTTTTCTTTTTGACTTATTTCTGCTAATATGAGTCTTTCTAGTTCCATCCATGTTGCTGCAAATGACATGTGTTTGTCCGCCTTGATTGATGCATAGTATTCCATCATGTATATGTACCACATTTTTTTTTTAGCCAATCATCTGTTTTGGGGCATTTGGTTTGTTTCCAAATCTTGGCGATTGTAAACAGACTTGCAATGAACATGCACATACAGGTGTCCTCTTGAATTAATGTTTTCATGTCCTCTGAGTAGATTCCTAGTAATGGGATTGCTGGGTCAAACGGTAAGTCCACTTTTAATTGTTTGAGGGTCCTCCACACAGTCTTCCATAGTGGCTGGACCAGTTTGCACTTCCACCAGCAGTGTAAAAGAGTTCCTTTTTCTCCACATCTATGCCAACATTTGTTGTTGTCTGTTTTATTTATATAGGCCATTCTTACTGGTGTAAGATGGTATCTCAGTGTGGTTTTAATTTGCATTTCCCTGATTATTAGTGATGTGAAGCATTTTTTCATATGCCTATTAGCCATTTGTATCTCTTCTTTGGTGAAGTGTCTTTTTAGTTCTTCTCTGCATTTTTTAGTGGGTTTTTTGCTTTGTTTTTGTTGAGTTGTAGGAGCTCTTTGTGGATCTTTGTTATCAGACCCTTGTCACTTGTCTGCAGGGCAAAAATTTTCTCCCAGTCGGTTGGGTTTCTTTTTGTTTTGTTTTTTGTTTCTTTTTCTAAACAGAAACTTTTTAGTTTGATATAACCCAGCTGTTTATGTTTTCCTTAATTTTTTGCCAGCCATAGTTGTTTCCCCAAATGGATTTCTGAGGTGAAATTCATGAAGGGTTTGGCCCAGGTTTTCTCCTATATATTTTATCACTGCCGGTCTCACTTCCAGTTCCTTTATCCATTTTGAGTTAATTTTTGTACAGGGTGTGATGGTGTTGTCCTGGTCCATTTTTTTTACAAGTTTTGATCCAGTTTTCCCAGCACCATTTACTGAAGAGGCTATCCTTGTTCCAGGGTATGTTTTTTGCCCCTTTGTCAAAGATTAATTGACTGTATATATATGGTTTTATTTCTGGGTATTTGATTCTGATCCATTGATCTGCTTGTCTGTTTTTGTACCAGTGCCATGCTGTTTTAAGTATTATGGCTTTGTAGTATAGTTTGAAGTCTGGAATGGTAATACCTCTGTTCTCTCTTCTGTTTGTCAAAAGGGTTTTGGCTATTCAGAAAACCCCTAAATCTTATACCAGAGCCATAAGGTAAAGCAAGCAAAGCAATGGAGATGGGATTGGAGAAGATGGCCTGCAGCAAGAAAACAGGGACAGATTACAAATGAATACAGACTGGCCGCCCAATGCAAACTTAAGACCGCAAACCTACCAGCAAGGCTCACCTGGTTCCAACAGCACAGTCCCTCACCCAGTGAAAGGACACTGACACAGGAAAGAAAGAGACTGATGAACTCAGTGCAGACTAGCAAACAACAAAGAGTGGGGTTTCAGAGAATGGAAGGGGCACCAGAGGGAGGAGGGAAGGGAAGGTATACCAAAAACTACTTACAGAGGTTGTGATCTAAAGAACAAAATAAATAATATTTTTTTAAAAAGGATACACCAGATTGTAGCTTTTGTGAGTTGTTGGACCATATCACCACCAACAAGCTCTTTGGGACACCAGCCCAGGCCCTTGGCTCTCTTTTCAGGTGATGTCAGAGGCAGGCCGGAGAAAGGTGTGGTCACTGCAGTCTCTGTGAATCTCTTTGGCTTTTCAGCTTCTCTTCTTTCCTCAGAGGTCTGTCTCCAGAAGCTTCTTTTTTCTTCTTCAGAGTAACGTTAGGAACAGAGTCCAATCTGAGAATCTGAACATCCAAGTGTCTAAGTCTCTTCTTAGTGGCCAGGAAGTGTCCTTCCCAGAGTGAGGACCCATTTGAGAGCCAGAATCCCAAAATTGGTAGCTGCCCTGGCATCGTATATCCTGTTTCAGGGTCTGATTGAACCATTTTCAATCCTATAACTCATTGGACTATAACATCAGTCAGTTCATAGCTCGCACCTGATGGGTCCATGTTATGCCCCAGGCACTAAATATGCTGGCCTCTCTACTGCCTGCAGCTGGAGGAGTCACAGTGCTAGAGTTGGCCCAGTGGGGGCCTACAATTCTCCTGCAGCTGTGAACTGGGATCTGCCTGCTCTGGGGTGGTGTGATAGGGGAACCACAGCTGTCTGCCATCACTTGTAGCCCCTGCCTGCAGTTTCAGCTCCAATGAAGCCACTGGTGGTGAGCAGGAAAATGCCCACCTTTGGCTGCTCTTTGCACTGCCCACAGGCTGTGCTCTAGGGCCAGGCACCGGATTCCCAAGGCAGGGGTCACCAGTTTCATAGCCTCATGTTGTGGCCTCAGAGGAAGGCCAGTTGCTGAGACAATTCTCTGAAGACAATCAGATGTTTGGGATCTTGATTCCCAACAGCTGGATCCCCTGGTTCTCTTGCAGATTTATGTACTGTAACTCCTCTGAGTGAAGCTGAACATCTCTCCTGACCTGAAGCACAGGCCTGGCCCATCTCTCTGTGTCCATGTACAGAAGTTCCTTTGCTAGACAGAGGGAGAGGATGCATCTCCCCACCAAAACAAGTTCAAAACAAATTCTGATCAACTGTAAGTGGGTCTAAAACCCACTGAAATAAAATTGGTTTAAGAAATCATTCCCAAATGGCACATTTAGAATTAAATGCTGTGGGTTAAAGATTTTTTTGGAGGGGGTAAGAAGATAATATTTAACATTTAAAGGAGAAAGATCAATTTTCGTGTTTACAGTTTTTTTGTGCATTGTGAAAATCTTTTCACATGCAGAATTTTAAAGCCCTAAAGCAAAAGGGTAAATAAAACCCATCAGGTTGAATACAGTTCCTACACTCTGATTTCAAATACAGGCTTCAGACTTCTGCCCCATGCAGGATGTCAGGCAGCAAACAAATATTCCCACTATGATTAACTAGAAAGGCAACATATAAAATAAAAAATGGAATTCTGTTCAATGTCCTAAGAAGGCCTCTGCTTCCCAAGCATTACAAGTCTGTGCGTTGAAGAGGGAAGAGTCACAAAATGGTGAGATACAGGTCACTTGGAACATTTGCAGCTTCTGAATGTAGAATAAGAGCCTGAGAATCTGAGCTTTGGACAGAGAGGATTACTCTTGGCAGTGGAGAAATCAGCTGACAGGTTTGTAGGGTTGCAAGACAAAGTTAGCAGAAGGCAGCATGTCAGCAACTGTCTGGGTGAGTGTGCTTTGGGCATCCATTAGTATGGTTCACAGAAGGAGAAGTCAGTTAAGTGCTTCTATAGAAAGGATAATTTGGAGTGAGAAATACCTTTCATTAGCAAAGGGCAAATAGCCCAGAGTATTTTAAATATGTAATAGTTTAATTACTAAACAAATTAAACTACCTGAAAGTAGTAATTAAATTTTTATTGCAAAAAATAAATACAATTTTATGGTAAAGTAGGGGTGATAACCTCTGTGTATCACCAATGTAAGTACATATATAGTCCTTAAAGTATAGTCAAATATTAATGCCTTTTCAATATAGTATCATAAATTTTAATTTACTGTACTAGAAACAGTTTTTCAAATATGTAAAGTTTTCTCTTGGTATCTTCATTCACTGCTCTAAGAGAGAATGAAAGACTTTGACAGACTGTTTGGATTATCAGACACTCCAATTAATGAATTGAGAGGTGCATGTGTAGAATGTGACATTCAGGCCACCTTCAGACTGCAGACTTCTGAAGAAAAAGTTGATACTATCTTATGTACACAGGATGCCACCAACATTAATTTTCCTTCATATTGTTCTGTAACAAAAATGTAGCTCAACACTCTCAACTAGATTTCTGCCTACTGACATGTTATACAAGATATCATACTATAGATGCTTCTGTACTTGTTCTATTGGGTGATATTTTCTGACATGAACTTTGTTTTTAAAAATTTTTTATTTTGTAATTATTGTGCAGTATTGGTCATGTTAACATGATTGTATTGTACCCCTTATTCCCCACCCTTCCCACATTTTTACTTTTTAAAATTAACTTTATTTTGTGTAACATACACAAAATAAAGTTTATATATATATATATAACATTATTGTGTACCCCAGGGTTTTCCATTTCCTTAAGACCTGTTAATCATCTTATTCTTTTTTTTTTACTTTACATGTGTATTAATTACTATTTTATTTATTTATTTTTAATTATATATATATATATTTCACATCATTGTGATCCCTGGGGGTCACCCACCACCTCCCCTCCCTGGCTGCTCCAGTTGGTCCTCTCCCCCAGTTTTGTACTTTCATTTGGTTGTCCATATATTAGTGAAACTATTGGTTTCTGTCTTTTTACTTCTGACTTGCTTCTGCCAATATGATTTCTTCTAGGTACATCCATGTTACCAAAAAATCATCAAATTCGTCATTTTAAATTAATGCATAGTATTCCATTGTGTATTCTTTTATGCCCTCTGCCTCCCCTGTTTTCTTCCCCCTCCTCCTCTCTCACTCTATTGTTCAGTTCTGTTGGTTGTTTCTAATTTTTCTTGTTCATTTGTTTTTCTCCTATATCCTTCATATAAGTGAGACCGTCCTGTATCTCTTTTTCTTTCTGGCTTATTTCTGCTAATTTGACTCCTTCTAGCTCCAACCATGTTGCTGCAAATGACATATGTTTGTCCTCCTTGATTGATGCATAACATTCCACTGTGTACATTTATCACATTTTTTCAGTCATTCATTGGTTTTGGGGCATTTGGGTTGTTGCCATACCTTGGCAATTGTAAACAGAGCTGCAATAAACATGTGTGTATAGGTGTCCTTTTTAATTAGTGTTTTCATGTCCTCTGGGTAGATTTCCACTAGTGGGATTGCTGGGTCAAATGGTATTTCTATTTTCAGTAGCTCAAGGGTCCTCCACACAGCCTTCCGTAGTGGCTGGATATTGCTAGTGATTTACATTTGAAAAAAAATTGTACTATATCTCTTTTGAACTTATGATTTGGATTAAGCATAACTAAAATTAAAATGAACCTATCTGTTTTTTCCAAACCAAATTAATAAAAAACTGAAATGCTGATAAAATTGATATAAAATCGTAACAATTTCCTCTAATCTAAATTTTATGTTTTAGTATTTGAAGAATTTTACCCATTTAAGTTTATAGAATGCATATACAAAAATTTTTTTTTTTATCTATTCACATATTGGAACCTTACATGAGATTTTACTTGATTTTTTAAATGTTATGTACATACATTTACAATTTGAAAACTACTGATTTATTTCAATTTCTTATTAATTTACTTATTTTCTTATATTGTTGCTTGTATTTGTACAGTATTTGGATTCTCCCTTCAGGTATAGTTCCTGTAGTTCTCCTACCACCAGGTACACGAATCACCAACATAGTCCCTTGTACTCTTCCGTCCCCTGTTTCAACCACATCTTCCCCCTTGCTATATGCCTCAGATTTAAAGTCAGCTTACAAATGTTGTCTCTCTCTCCACCCCCCTTTTTTCAGTTTCTCTATTATATTCCATATATAAGTAAAACCGACCTGTATTTATCTTTTTCCTTCTGACTTATTTTGCTGAGCATAATCTCTTCCAACTCCATCCATACTGCTGCAAACAAACATGTGTTTATGTTTCAGCAATTCCACTCCTAGAAATCGACTCAACGAATATGAAAACACTAATTCAAAAGGAAATCTGCATTCCTATGTTTATTGCAACACTATTTATAATAGCCAAGACATATAAACAACCTAAAAGGCCCATAGTCAAGACATATAAACAACTTAAATGGCCCCAAATAGATGAATGGATCAAAAAGTTGTAGTACATATATACATAATAAAATATGACTCAGCAATCAAAATAGATAGTTCAATTTCTTTTTAAGAAACATAATAACACCTAACATGAACTATATCCTCAGTCATTCAAAATTTCAGAACATTTTTTTGTTGACAACAATGACTAAAGTTCACTGCACTTTTCATCTTAACTGAAACTTCATACTTGTTGATTAATAATTCCCTATCTGCCCTTCCTCTCTTGCCCCTAGTAACCACTATTCCAGGACTTAGGTTTTATAAATTTGACTTTATCACATCATATAAGTGGAATCATGCATTGATTGTCTTTCTGCATTGGTTTTATTTCACTTAGTATAATGTTCTCAATTTTTATCCATGTTGCATATTGCAGAATTTCTTCCTTTTTAAAGGCTGAATAATATTCTTTTGTATGGATCTACCACATTTTCTTTTATTAATCATTTTGTTGTTTAAATTTATGTATATCTGTATGTGTATATATACATATATACATACATACATACACATATAAATAATATCATTGCATTCCCCAAGGTTCTCCCTCTACCTTATTATCCATGAGAAAACCTTCATCTTGATCTTCTTGTGTTCCTTCCCACCCTCCTCCTCCCTAGCTGCTTGCACCAGTTACATCATTTGCTTATTTTTTAGTTTTTCTTAGACTTTTGCTTGTTATTTCTATATCCCATCTATAGGTGCGACCATATGGTTTCTGTTTTCTGTTGTATGCTTATACCATATCTCCTCTGTCCATTTATCAATGTACATTTGGGTTGTTTCCACATCTTAGTTTTTATGAATAGTGCTGCAATGAACATGAAAGTACTAATATCAGTTCAAAATCCTGATTTTAATTGTTTTGAACAAGTGAGATTGCTGGATCATAGAGTAGTTTTACTTTTAATTTTTTAAGGAATTTCCATACTGTTTTCCATAGTGGCTATGCCATTTTGCATTGCCAACAACAGTATGTAGGGTTCCAATTTTTCCATATCTTTGTCAACACTGGTCTTCATTGTTTTTTTAATAGTAGTATCATACTCTGACAGATATGAGATATCTCTATTGTAATTTTGATTTTATTTCCTTGATGATTAGTGATAAAAATTTTTTTTGCATATACCTATTGTACCTTTGTATATCTTCTTTGAAAAAATGTCTGAATCCATTTTTTTAAACCTGGGTTATTACTTTTGCCATTGAATTCTATGAGTACCTTATATATTTTGTCAATTGATCCTTTTTAGGATTTTTATAAATATATATTTTTATAAATATATTCTCCCAGTCCTTAAGTTACCTTTTCACTGTTGTAGCTGTAGTCCTATACTTTTTTATGTTGAAAGTGACTCTATTTTCATTTTAAAGAATAATTTCAAACAGTAAAGATTTTTGTATAGCAAAAAAGGGTTTTTTGGAGTGGGAATTTAAGTTTTCTTTTGAAACCCAAGGAATTTTATTTAATGGGAGAAAATCTTTTTGCTTATTTATTTATCATTTTAATTGATGTAATACTGCATTGACATGCTCTACGTTTTAGGGGCACATCATTGTAAATCACCATCTGGCCAGGAATCTGGCAAGACGGCAGTGAAGCAAAACTGCAGGGCTCACCATCTAGCATATTTACAATCAAATTATACCGCAACAAAGACAATGACTCCTGCGTGATGAAAAAATTACTACTGTATGACCAAGAGTGAGGCTATGGAGGAAAGAGGTAGGAAAAACTAATTAAACTGAGTTTGAAGTGATGCTGAATTGTTACATCCTATGAGAAGGAAAGTGACTGCTATATGGATGGAGCCTTTCAGCTGCTGGAGACTTTAAAACTCCAGAAGTATAACAAACAAGGAAGAGCACAGGGTGGGCATGCAAGATCAAGGGCATGCAGAACTACAGGAGTAAGGGTGCTGGTGGTGATTGTTGGCTTGCAGTTGTGGCTCCCAAAGAGAACAGTAGGAATCTGATACGGCAGGGGGGATCAGATAAAAACACCTGTCTCCTTACAGAAGAGGCTATTATTTGCAACCTGCTACTGTGACAGACAAAACACATGTCCTCCCTCACCCAGGACAAAGCTAAGATAACCAAATACTCACTGCAGCTTTGGGAGAAAGTAAGGCAGGTGTATACACTCACATACAGGGCTGTGAAATAGCTCTATATCTTAGCAGGAGCAAGCACCCAGGGCTAGGCTTGCTGCTGGGCTGGCATAGGAGAACAGCTCCTGGTTTGATGCCCTGTTGAATCTGACCAAATGCCTTTTTTTTTTTACATCTGTTGTAATACCCCAGCGATTTTAATCCTTTATTCTTATGAAATATCAAATGGATTGACTTTGTACATGGAATCATTTCTGTATTCCAGGGATAAATTCCATTTGGTTGCAGCATATCATCTTTTTAATGTGCTGTCGGAATGAGTTTGCTAATATTTTGTTAAGGAGCTTTGCATCTATATTCATCAGAAATATTGTTCTACAGTATCTGGTGTTTTCTTTTTTCTTCTCTGGTCTTGTGATGTCTTTGTTTGGCTTTTTAGACACTAATGCTAGCTTTATACAATGAATTTGGAAGGATTTTCTACTTTTCAATGTTGGGAAAAAGTTTGAAAGGACAGACATTAATTCATTAAATGCATCATAATTTACCAGTTGAGCCATCTGGTCCTGAGCTTTTTCCTTTGCTGGGAGATTTTTGATTACTGATTTTGTTCTGTAATAATTATGGGTATGTTTAAATTTTCTATTTCTTCATGAGTTAGCTTTTTTAAGTCACATATTTCTAGAAATTTATTTATTTTAGAAATCCAGTTTGTTGGTGGGTATTATTTATAGTAGCCTCTTATGATCTTTTTGATTTTCTGTATCATCAGTTATAATGTATCTTCTTTCATTTCTGCAAATGCTCTTTTTTCTTATTCTAGATAGGGGTTTGCCAATTTTATTTCCAAAAACAGATTTGTTTTTGCTATTAAAAGTAATTTATTTCTGTTCTAATGTGTTGTTAAATTTCCTTTCCTAACTTTGGGTTTGGTTTGTTCTTTACTATTTGTAATAGCAAATTTAGTTTGAAGTCTTTTTTCAATGTATATATCTATGGCTATGAATTTTCCTCTCACTAAGTTTTGATATGTTGTCTAACTAGTCTCAGGATGTTTTCTAATTACCTTTTCATTTACTCTCTGGACCAAAGTTTGTTTAAGAGTATATTGTTTAATTTCTACATTTTGTAAAGTTTTCAGTTTCCTTTCTGCTATTTTATTTTCTAGTTGCATTCCAACATGACAGGAAGATACTTAGTATACATCAGATCTCTTAAATTTGTTGAGACTTGTTTTCTGATCTCACAAGTGACAGATTTGTTCTAATATTTAACATCACCCATAGGAGATAATAGACAGAGACATTAATCAACTTGCCTAAGATCACACAATTAATTCAAAGTCACACAATTGCTAGAAATGACAACAAATTCATTGCTCTTCCTACTGATCACACTGGTTTGACATTTTCTTAATTTCATTATGTTGATTGAGACTCCATTTTTTATTGAAACTATAAGTTGTCTAAATCAGATTTCATCTTAAAGATTTAGGGTTGTAAGCAACTAAATCCACTTAAAGATTTTACTACAGTTGAGTGGTCCAGGTAAATAAGTTCTCATCCATGGACACTCATCTGCGAGTTTGCCTATTTCTAAAGGAAATGGGCAGAATGAACCTGAATTGTAGTAGCTTATTGGATTCCATAGCATAGGTTGTGGCATTTTATTTTATTTTCATTATTCATGAACTACCATTATAAAAATATGATAAGAGTTTTTGGAATTCACAACTATTAATTACAAATATTAATAAATATTAATGCAAATATTAATACCAATACTTAATGTTAAGATGTAATATTAAAGACATAAGGATTCTTAGTAATTTTAAGTATCTGTTCACTAAACTTTTATTTTGTCTGATTTTTTTCTTAATTGCACACACAAACACACACACATACACATCATTGTCTACCCCGAGGGTCTCCCATCACCCAGGAACCATCTTTATCTTTTATGCCCTCCCCCTCCCCCATCTTATTCCCTCCCTCTGTCCTGCTCTATGCCTCAATTCCATTGGCAATTTAAAATTTTTCTTGTCCATTTGTTTGTCTTCCCTTTAGCCCTCATATTAGTGACACTATCCCATATTTCTCTTTTTCTTTCCGGGTTATTTCTGCTAATGTGATTCCTTCTAGCTCCAACCATGTTGCTGCAAATGACAAGTTTGTCTTCTTTGATTGATGAATAATATTCCATTGTGTATATACCACATCTTCTTCAGTCATTCCTCATTTTGGGGGCATTTGTTTTATTTTTTTTTTCCATAGCCTAGCAATTGTAAACAGTGCTGCAATAAACATCCAGGTACATGTATCTTTTTAAATTAGTGTTTTTATGTCCTTTGGGTAGATTCCCAGTAGTGGGATTGCTGGGTCAAATGGTATTCCTATTTTCAGTAGCTTGAAGGTCCTCCACACAGCTTTCCATAGTGGTTGGAACTTTGGACTCCCATCAGCAGTCTAAGAGAGTACCTTTTTCTTCACATCCATGCCAACACTTGCTATTGTCCATTTTTTAAAAAAATATGGGCCATTCTTACTGGTATAAGATGGTATCTCAGTGTGGTTTTAATGTGCATTTCCCTGATTATTACTGATGTTGAGTAATTTTTCATATGCCTGTTGGCCATTTGTATTTTCTCTTTGGAGAAGTGTCTTTTTAGCTCTCTTCCCCATTTTTTGACTGGGTTTTTTGCTTTGTTTTTGTTAAATTGTATGAGTTCTTTGTGTATTTTTGGTATCAGGCCCTTATCATTCATACGGAGCATGAACATTTTCTCCCATTCGGTTGGGTTTCTTTTGTTTTGGTTTTGTCTCTTTTGCTGTACAGAAGCTTCTTAGTTTGATATAGTCCCAGCTGTTTATGTTTTCTCTCATTTTTTTGCCAGCTGTAGATGTGTTCTGAAATGTATTTCTGAAGTTTAATTCATGGAAGGTTTTGCCCAAGTTTTCCTCTATGCATTTTATGGTTTCAAGTCTTATATCGAAGTCTTTTATCCATTTTGAGTTGGTCTTTGTACAAGGTGTGAGGGAGTTGTCCTGGTTCATTTTTCTACATGTCTTGGTCCAGTTTTCCTGGCACCACTTATTGAAGAGGTTATCCTTGTTCCAGTGTATGTTTTTTGCCCCATTGTCAAAAATTAGTTGACCATACAGGTGTGGCTTTGTTTCTGGACTCTCAATTCTGATCCATTGTTATGATTGCCTGTTTTTGTTTTAGTACCATGCTGTTTTGATTATTATCGTTTTGTAGTATAGTTTGAAGTCTGGGATTGTAATACTTCCATTCTTTCTTCTGCTGTCAAGAAAGTTTTGGATATTTGGGGTCTTTTGCTGTTCCATATAAATTTCAGTATTTTTTGTTCTATCTCTTTAAAAAGCATGTCATTGGGATTTTTACTGGGATTGCATGGAATCTGTAGATTGCTTTTGGTAGCATGACCATTTTGATAATGTTGATTTTTTGCAATCTATGAGCAGGGAATGTCTTTCCATTTTTTAAAATGTCTTCTGTTTCTTTTAAGAATGTTTTATATCATTTTCTTTGTATAGATCTTTCATGGCTTTTGCTAGTTTTATTCCCAAGTATTTAATTTTCTTTGGTGTGATGGCAAATGGAGGAGTTTTTAAATGTCTTCTTCTTCTGATTCTTTGCATATAGAAGGCTACTGATTTCTGTGTGTTGATTTTATAACCAGCTAACTTACTGAATTGATTTAATATTTCAATTAGCTTTTCTGTAGTTTTTCTTTGGATTCTCTACATAGAGTATCACATAATCCACATAACGATAGCTTTATTTCTTCTTTCCCTATGTGAATTCTTTTTTTGGGGGGCTTCTCTTGCCTTACTGTCCTAGCTTGAACTTCTAGCACTATGTTGAAAAGGAGTGGTGAGAGTGGGCATCTTGCCTGGTTCCAGATCTTAGTTGAAGAGACTTCAGTTTTTCCCTATTGAGGATAATGTTTGCTGTGGGTTTGTCATAAATAGCTTTTATTATGTTAAGATATGTTCCTTTTATTCCAATTTTTTCTAGAGCCTTCATTATGAATGGATCCTGTACTTTGTAAAATGCTTTTTCTGCACCTGTTGATATGATCATGTTTTTTAGTTTTCTCCTTGCTGATGTGATGGATTATGTTGATTAATTTCCGGATGTTGAACCATCCTTGTTCCCCTGGGATGAATTCCACTTGATCATGGTGAATAAGCCTTTTTATGCACTGTTGGATTCAGTATGTCAGGAATTTTGTTTAGAATTTTTACATCTGTGTTCACTAGGGAGATTGGCCTGTAGTTTTATTGTGTGTGTGTGTGTTGTTTCTGTTTGGTTTTGGAATTAGTGTAATATTTGCTTCATAGAATATGGTTGTGGCATTTTAAATGAGTTTTTACTTATTCTATCTGCACAGGGCCTAACAGGAAAAATGGTCACACATCCTGATGTATTCCATCAGCACTGTGGGGTGATAACTTAGTATTGGCTTCATTGTTCCAAATAAACTAGTTCTAATAAACAGAATAGGATAATAGAAAATACATTCAATGCACTTGTAATTTAGAAACATCTATCAACTAAAAGGTGGTGCATAGTTGTTGTTTTATTCTCAAATATATAGTCACTAGTGCATTTTCTCTATATTACTTTTCATAAGTTATTACATAAAATATGAAATGTTTAAAGTCATAAAAACTGTGATACAGAAGTGTATGTAAGCCACAGTCATATTTTTTTTTAAAGATGAAAGTTTAGAATAGGAAAAAGAGCAATGACTAACACTGGTTTTGTGCTCATTTGTTTTCATTTAAAATAAAAGTCATTTGTAGATTGTGTAGTAATAGGTCTATAATAGCTAAAGCTCATCAATCATTATGTTTCCCAAGAACTAAAATTGTGGAGGGAAAAAGGGGATCAGTTAGGTCAAGTAATAAATACTTGCTTATATCTCATGTTTATAAGGTTACATAGTCTTTTTCTTTTTGTAGCACACTTAACTGGGACTCAAGTTCTAAAGATGACATTCAGAAATGCTCTTGCATGGGAACAATATACTCACTGAGCAGCTATTATATACCATAGTGAAAGTAACTATATTATGTTCACAACATTTCTAAGGAGTGGTGGCACTATTATCACCTTTATTTGTATTTGCCTGACTATTTAATTGAATGAATGAATCTAAGTAGTAGAACATTTCCAGAATGTATGCAGAAATCAAATTCTAGAATTAAAAAATTTCCCTTTTCAAATTTTATTAGAAACACATCATTAGATGTAGGAACACAAACCCTATAAAAGGACATTTAGTTTGTTGACTTGCTGAAAGTTTCCATCATGTTTAATGACGATTTTGAGAGCTTAGCTCAGAGAATTATGTATGAATTTTATCGTTAACCCTGAACCCGGAAATCAGTTCAAGGATTTCCAGAGGACTGCCTCTTGTAATGGTTAAAGGCATGAACAAAAGAAACCAATGATCAAGTGGAGGGAAAGGAAGTTTAGACAAGAGGTAATGAAGTCAGTTCCAGTCACATAGGAGAGAATGAAGCTGGCACCCCAGGGCAGGAAGGGTGATGAACAGGATGATCACCCTTCCCACATTCATGTGAAGCCACATACCTCGAGTCCCAGAAGACAGTCAGGTCAGCCCATACTGACAAGAACACTGGAGATATGGTGACCTGTACTGCAATGGCACGCAGTGATATGGTTTTTGAGAATGATTTCTCAAAACACGAGGTATGGGTCACCTCCTGTGTCATGTAGGTTGTCTAAAGTATAAATTCCTGAAGAACCTAGAAAACTAAAACATTGTAACTGGAGAATCTGCATTTGAAGCACACACCTGAGAGTTCTCTAAGTTCATGTTCAATTTTGGAGTTAGGCAAAAAAAGTTCATTGTATCTAGTCCAGTAAGGATAATCTTATTATTTCTCAGCTGGAAGCTGTTTAGAAGATAGAAAAAGAAGTCATGCTTAAGAATGACCCATTTGAGCCAGGCACAATGTCATGTGTAATCCCAGCTACCTGGGAGGCTGAAGGGGGGATCACTTGAGTCTGCAGGTTCAAGACAACCCTGGGCAACATAACAAGACCTAGTCTCTGAAAAAAAAAAATAGCCCATTTGAGCAGTGTGCATCTTAGAATTGCAGTGGGTGTACAGGGAGCACAGCAGTTTGAAAAAATTCGCTCCTGCCTACAGTCCTGGCAGCGCATGGCCACTGTGGCTTCATTTTGCCAGCGTCTGACACATTTTGTGCTCTGGGAGAATTTCCTTCTGTAACTGTTTACTGAGAAACCCACTACAGACAAGTCATTTTTTCCTCTGAAAAAGCCACATTTCTAGTCTTTTTGATTAAAGAACTAAAATTAAGAACAGAATAAAGACTAAAAATAAAACTCAAGTCACATTAAAATAATTTTTTGTAAATTTAGAGACATCCATATATTAACTGTTTATCTCTGGGTAGTATAGAATTATGAATAGCTTTTATTCTTCATACTTCCCAGGTTTTTAATTTTTTATGATGTCATCTCTTGATTGATTATAAAAGTTTTCACGCATAAAAAGTTTTTACAGAAAGTGGATTTTGAGGTCTCAGAAAAACATTGTTTCTACTCTTTCATCCTAATTCAATAAAGACAGTCTTTAGAGTATGATGCCTTTTCATCTTTCCAGCAGGTTATGTGCACACTTTTTTTATATTATGGTCATTGCAAGTACAATGGAAAGGAAGAAGCTGCATTTAAGACTTTAGAAAACTCTTCAAAGTAGTCAAAAATTTTCATCTGAAGAATCATGAGATTATATTGTTTCAATACTAAGCTGCAACCTTTTCAAAGTCTAATATCTTTGAATTTGGGATATAGCTTTTAAAATAAGTTTTGAATGTAATTCACATAATATAAAAATCATTCTTTCAGAGTGTATGATTCAGCCGTGTTTTAGAACCGTGCAACCATCACCAGCACGTACATTAAGAACATTTTCATGCGATCCCTTCTGGAATCTTTCTCAATACCTAACTACAACTGCTCGACCTTGAGTCCTGTGAGTTTTCCTATTTCTAAAATACGTAACCTGGCTTCTTCCACTTAGTATTTTAAAAATTTATCCACATTGTAGCATGTACCAGTAAATCATTAATTTTTATAGCTAAATATTCCATTGTATGGATGCATCACATTCACTAATCATTCATCAGTTGATTTAAAAAAAATTGGCTACTATGAATAAAGATGCTATGAACATTCATGTATGAGTTTTTGTGTGAACACACATTTTAATTCTCTTGGGCACACACTTAGAAGCGGAAATGCTGAACAATGTGTACTATATATCTTAACTGTTTGCAGAACTGCCAATGGCTCCAATGAGACTATGCCATTATGCCACCACTACTGTACGAGGGTTCTAACTTTCCAATACATTGCCAATACCTGTCACTCTTTTACTTTAGCCAACCTAGAGCTAATGAAGTGTTATCTCATAACTTTAATTTGTATTTTCTTGATCACTAATGATGCTCAGTATCTTCTTGTATTTGTCAGTCATTTATATTTTTCCAATGTTTTTAGTATTTTTTTAAATTGATGTTGTGTTGTGATTTTCTTTATATCACCTCAGGATATTTCTCCACATTAAGTGGATTACCTCTTATTTTAAGTGTCCCTTCTGCACAAAACTTTTTCATAGTGCAATTTATGTGTACGAGAGACAGATCTTTTTTGGTGTATATTTAAGAAATTGACTAACCCAAGGTCACAAAGTTTCACTTTGTGAATGTTCTACGGTTCTATAATTCTTCTAAGAATTCTTTAACTCTTGCTTTTTGGTCTGTATTAAGCAAACTTTTCTGTATTTTATGAGACTGAATCCAACTTTATTCTTTGGCATATGCATATCTACTTGTTCCAACTCCACCAATTGAAAACATTATTCTTTCCCCATAAATAGTCATGGGATCCTTGTCAAATGGGACATAGCTTGTCAAATGGGATGTATCTTGTCAAGTGGTATGTATCTGACAATTGTAGCTGGCTACGTTTTAATGATTCAGGGAAACTTAGATTCAATAAAGTATGGAATACAACTCCCAAAATAAAAGCTATATAAATGTGCATTTTTTGGCAACAAAAATTCTATAATACTAAGATTCCTTGAATATGAATGTGATGAGAAAAAGCTGTCATGAATACATATACTTTCATATACTTTCTTATGAAAGACAGTTTAGTTTAATGCTTGAAGGCTTACACACAATCCTTATGTTAAAATTGAAGATTGTCACAAAAGTAGCAATCTGACTATGATCATGAAGAAAATCCATTAATTCTACAAGTACGGTGAAATTCTTCTGGATATTAGATTTGACAGTGGTATAATATTACAGGAAATAATATAAGCACCAATCTAATTTTGTTAATAAAAAAAATTAAGGGGATTTTCAGAATCTATATTTAAATATGTATTGTGCAAACTAAAAAAAGCAATAATGAACTCAGTTGTTTGGGATCAACCTGAATGTTTCAGAACGTAAAAATTAGATTTTCTTTTGTATCAACTTAGTGAATGTCCTTATGAACCCAGTGCCAACTGAAGAGTCTGAACACAACTTACTCACAAACATACTGAGATCCGTTTAATAGTTTTTGAAGATTTTTCCTGTAAAATGGCTTGTATTTCCACAGGTACAATAGTGAAGAAATAAACTTTTCAATTTGACATGAAATATAAAAGAACAGTTTTTACAAATATATCCATAAAATTTAACTGCTCATAACACTATACATGGTAAATATGACCACCCCCTTAACTTCTAGACTATTTAATACAGAGAAGCAATCGTTCATCTCAGCTAATAAGAAACAACTTCCCTTTCATCAAATTAGTTTTGTTTAGAAATAGCTAAGAGCTGGAAAAATATTTGCTTTTCCCTACCTTCCTCTAGGGAGTCTTCATGAAGGGGAAAACTTATTTGAGAGAATGTATGTATTACTAAAAAGAAATACTGAAACTTCTTTTGTTTTACTGCTTCAATAATGCTTGCATTCTTTTGATTAAAAAGATCCTGAAGTCTCACTGGCCTTTGACTGAGACACAGAACTGATTACAGAACCATGCTCTATTTCCACATGGAAGGGGAAACTTCCTACTCTCAGTCATAAAGGCTAACTGATGGGGATATAAGATTGACAGTCAAAGGAATGGTGCTAGAGTTGGCTTACAATCAAGATCTGTAGTTTTTTATGAGAAATTCCACTATGAAGAGGCAGAATGGCAAGAGGATAACTAGCTTTTAGCCAGCACTGACAATGGTGTGAGCACACACCCTTTAATGCAAGCCCAAAGAAGAGAATGGCTTTAAAAAAGAAAAGTTGATTAGAATCATAGTACTGCAGGCAACAGGTTCTATAACCTATGGTGCACTTAAATTGAGGAGAAAATGTTCCGTAAATGCGCAAAAGTGCCCAAATATCAATACTGAGCTCCCAAATAATGGGGGTTTGAATTTTTCTATGTATGCAGAAAGTATAACTAAGAGTTCTCCTCAACTTTCCTAATACAGTATATGTAATAACTTAAAAAGTGTCCCTATTGATACTGGAAATGATTTCTACAATCATGTGTATGCCAGTTCCTGGCATATTTCTGTGTTCAGATTCATTAGTCTCCTTAATGGAGCCCATCATTTTTCCAATGGCTTTCTCCTTTCTTTAAACCCTAACCCTGAAATTCTATAACCAGTTATATCACGTGGCTTCCCTGAGGCACAAAGGTACCAAACTCTATAATTAACTATCGAGGAATGATAAATACGCTCTCTATTTATAATAAAAGATTTTAATTCTTTTGGGCCACAGTTGGGGGGGAAGGGGAACCAAACCCAGAAAGCATATCATCTAGTCTGCAGTGTGAATTGTAGCCCTTTTTTGCAAAAAGTGAAACCAAATAAGGGAAATGTTAAGAGTTGCAGCATGCATGACCTGGCAGCACCGATTATTAATAATAAAAAAAAAACCTCTGGATTAAAAAAATATTTAGAGTTGTATCCCACCTACTCTGAATCTTTTTCTTTTTGTAGTAAAATGACAAAACAACTGAAAAAAATAATACCTATGGGAATACATCACTGGGGCTTTTCTGCTGGAAACCTATTCACTAAAGGCATTTTGATCAGGCTGAGGTCAGGATAATTAGTTGGCAATTTCCTATGTATACACCTTGGGGAGAGGGACTCACCCTTTAATGACAGCAAGTAGGACAAAAACCAGAAGTGACCTTTGAGGAAGATCATCACCTTTTCTGAACTGTATTACTTTACTTTGGTGAGCTAGGATTTGTTCTTCTCACAAATGGAACTGTTTTCAATACTGGGGGTGGGGATGGCAGAACAGGGGAACCTTCATTAGCCCAAATTATAAGGGAATCTTACTAAAGGTGACTAAGATGAACAAGGTCTCCTTTGTAGACTTAGCACCTCTTTGGTGGGAGAAGGGGTGGGTGTGAGAAGGGTCCGTTCTTGGAAGTCAAAGGACAAGATGCAGTGGTAGTGAGAGGATTCACTGTCTGTCACCCCTCTGAAGAACTAAGAATTTCTTCCCCCAATTTCAACTGACAGTTCTCTAAGTTTACTAAGTGAGAAACTTTTCAGCGGGGAAAAGGACTTTAGTTGGGGGCATATATTGCATGCAGAACTACTAGACTTATATACAGTTGACCCGTGAACAACTTAAGGGCACTGACCAAAACAGTTGAAAATCTGCATGTAACTTTTTTCCCACTAGAAAGATGAACTGTGTGTGGAGAGGATAAGCCTCCTGTGGCACTGAAAGGAGCTGCTGGTGGAACTGAGGGCACAACAGCAGGATGCGGCCATGGAATCACAGCACGGTCTACTTTACGGTAAGTTACGCTGTTATGACTTAATGCTGCATCTTGACATTTGTTCCCACTTCTCTGGACGGTAGACAATGCTGTGTCCACTTGGTGTCTGTGTACGTTTTGCTAAATTCTAACTTTTTATAATAGGTTTGTGTGTATCTTAGGTAGTTGATGAGAAAAGAGTATGAATGATATATTTTATGCATGTGTCATCTCTTTTACTTTTCTTGACATTTCTATGTGTTCATCTGTGAGCTTTTTCATTCACAAGTCTCAGCAAAAAGTTCCCAATATATTTATTGAAAAAAAAAGATGCATGTGTAAGTGGGTCTGTGCAGTTCAAATCCATGTTGTTCATGGTCAACTGTATAATCCTTGAAATGGAAAATTACATCACAGCTTGACTTTCTGGGAGAAAAATCTTTTCATAGGTAAAATCCAGCCATTTTGGATGCAAGACTATTTACCTGACAAGAAACTTTCAGGATATCAAGATTTTGTAAACCTAGTCACAGCCAGAAAAGGAACCACGTGTTTTTCTTTTGTCATTTTGTGGAGCCCAAAGAATCATATACGAAAAAATGCACACAACCATTCAATCACTGGAGACTGGCTAAAATAAAACATTTGATATATTATTCTGGGTAACTCCATTTTTTCTTTCATTTTCTCTCTGCAGAAAGTGGGTTAGAGAGAACAGAGTAAGCTATCAATAAAAGGACTATTGTTGGATTTTCACATCACTTAACATTTACCAAAACAAAATGCCTCATCTTCTACTATTTTTAAAATGGAGAGGCTAAACTTTTAAAATATTAGGTCATTTAAAGTAGCAGCAGCAGCCAGAAGGAATTTTTTTTTTTTTAAGACTAAGTCTCACTATTTTTGTGGAACCACAGGTGGGGTACCACAGACTCAAGCAATCCCCAGTCTCAGCTTCCCAGGTAGCTGGGATTATAGGCATGCACCACCATGCCCAGCTATATATTTTTTTGGAACTAGGTCTCGCTATGTGCCCCTTGCGGGACTCAAACCACAATCCCTGGCCCCAGTCGTGGCTTCCTAGGCTGCCGCTTATAGGCATGTGCCACCATGCCCAGCCCAACCAGGAGGAATATATCTTATGTTAAGGAAAAGGATGTTCAAACTAGGTTAGAACAACTAAAAATAGGAAAAACATGGAAAAACCATTCAAGTACACGTATAGTATATTAGAAGCATATAAATGACCTTTTAACCTTTTCAAAGGTTAAAAAAATGTAGCCCAAATCTGCAATGGTCAGTTTAAGAGGGTCAGTTTAACAGTTTAAATGTTTTTCCACATGGCACAGATCCAATTCAGCTCAGCCAGTCTCATGTCCTCAGACCCGTCCATTCTAGGAGTAGGGATGCTGCAGAGACCCAGCACACAGAATGAACATCTAAGAATTATTATTCTAAATGAAATAAAACTAACAGAGAGGGATGGCAGAGCTCATATGAAATTCTGATTTAATTATTCCTCAGTAAACACTCATTTGCTCTCTCGAAATCAGGAATTTCAAATTATCACTGCAGATGTACTGCTTGGTGTTGTGTATATCTAATGATCACATTTAAATTTAGTTTGATTTGCAAACATTTTCAAAACTTACAGGGCTCTGTAAGCTGCAAGGGGAGGTGACAGATGGTGGGAAGGGAGTGAGCAAAAATGACTGCATCGTGGTGCTAGGTTGTTGTTAGGTTCCTAGAATTTTGACTTTCTTTAAACAAAAAACAAAAAAGCAAAAAAACTCACCACAGTCCAAGAGGCAAATAACTTGTTAATATAGTACCTAGGCTGTATTTACTGTGGTAGTGACCCAAAGTGAATGGATTTTAAGAGCGGCTGCATTTTAATCAACTAAACAGATCTGGTCATGCAAGATGAATGTTGGGGGTAAACTGCATTAGAAACAACAAAAGGCAGACTAAAAAGTTATGGGGAAGTCTTTGAAATGCCAAGGTATTTGATCAATGTGTCCCTATAGTAAGTAACCCAATTCCACTGAAGTTAAACAAAGGAAAACGACAAATAGGAATATTCTCACTCCTCCTAAAAGGTAACCCCCTTGTGCCTAAGGTCTCCTGTCTGGCAAGAGCATCCTATAGAGTCACCCCTTTTCATGTCTGATCCCCTGCTAGCCTGTATCAAGTATCTGCAGACACTGCACGTCTTTCAGCGAACACCTACCCACGAAGCTTGGACAGGTGCGCACGTGTCTCAGCCACTTTTGAAAAGATGTCTTTGACATTTGTAAAGTAGGATTTAAAGTCTTGTCCATGTCTATCAAGGAAAAGAATTACTTAAAACCCACGGTTAAAATAAAGGCGTGGGGTTTTAAATCCGATCATTACAAAGCTAGCGTGGTTCGAAGGAGCAGACTCCAGCGACAATGCCGCAGTTCTCAGCACGCGCCACACCGCCGTTCACCCCTCAGCACCTGTCACCGCTGAGTCCCCACTTCGTTCCCAGCCTCGGGCCCCCCCTCCCCTTCATAAACAGTATCATAAAAAAGGTAAAATCTAGAGTTAGTGGCAAAATCTTCACAGTAACTTGTTAATAAAGTCGTCGATGGCTGTCGAGGGCATCAGTCAACTGGACCCTGGAAAATTAATTTGATGCAGTTCTGTTCCCCGACCAGCTGCGTGGCACAGAAAGGGCAGGCGGCGTGAAAAGCGTGAGTCCCATGAGGCAAGGGAATCTGAGACCAGTATTTTGCAGACTTCTCTGAGCACACGTGTCCGCAAGGGGTGAAAGCGTGCGTGGGTGGTCCTGCGTCTACGTAAAATCCGGCCTCACAGCCGAGCCAGAGAGGTACGTAGGGGCCCACGGTTCTGCACATGGGGCACTCCCTCTCGTTGGCCTCCGTGTCGCTCCGATGGCCCCAGTTGTGGTAGCCGTGCACGTGGCCACAGCTGAGATAGGCCCAGGGCTGCTTCTCTTCCACCACCTCCTTCCTGTTGATGCTAGGGAAGGCCAAGGTGTTGAGCCCCACTGGACACTGGGGCCGGGCAGCGTTGATCTCCTGCCGCAGGGCCTCGATGTGCTTCTGCGTGGGCGTGTGGAAAAGGCCGTCGGCTGTTCTCCAGAGGAGAGTGGCCCCGCACAGGTCAATGAGGGAGCCGTCCTGCAGGACGTTGGTCTCGTTTTCCACCTACAGCAAGTGTGAGAGACATGCCTTAGAAAAGTACAATTTGGCAAACTCCGACTTTCTTCCCCGAATAGAAGAAAATCACCTTTGAGGATGATGGACGGAAGCAGTTCCATTGTGAACAGGAATGGGGGAGTAACTTGAGCCTCCTTGGATGTCAAATCCTTCACTTAAACGGGGGACACGGCATCTAAAAGCCGTATGCAAAGCCCACAGCACAACACACTTAGCTTTCGCGTAACATAATGGTTATTTTAATAAACACACACCTCCTGAGATTTTGACTTTCTTCTCCTTAGGCCAGTAATGACGACTCCTTGATCTCTTAAGACACAGAGACGTCTCCAGTCCCTTCAGTGAAGACTCGAGCCAATCCAGAAGGCCCTTGTGGGCTCCTGTGGCAAGTCTATCAGGTCCAAGGGACTCTAGCTGCCTCAGAGCTTCCTAGTCTCCTCTTTATCCTGCAGGTTGCAGACTTTGGAGCAGAAGTCCCTGTGAGGAGGCTCTGTTTAAGAGGATGTCTGCGCTATGCACACCAGGCACACACGAGACTGAGCAGCAGCTGACAAGCAGCTGTGGTCAGTGGGAAGGTGACCACCACCTCTCCGTGGTACCTGTGCATAAAGCCCCAGTGGCACAGAGACCAATAAAGTCACCTCCCCATCCCAGTAGATGGCCACAGACTTGGCACAGCAGAGTTATTGTGAAGGTGAAGAAGGCTCTGGGCATGCAGGGAGCCACCACCCACAGTGGCCAAGAGCATGGAGCTTAAGAGCCCACTGCTGGGGTGGGGAGGTCACTGAGGTCACTGACCCCACCTGCCTATGTGAGTCAAGGGGAGTGTTGGCAGCTATGGAACATCCTATATTTGCCTTTCCCTAAGTGCAGAGGGTGGGTCGGATGGGCATAAGACTAGAGGTGGAGGAGAAACCTCTCTCTCCAGGCAAAGAGGGTAGAAGTACCTCAATGAAGATAAAATAGTAGCAACAGAAGAGACACACAGACATTGAACACTAAGGAATTAGACTCACTAGTCCCCAGAGTGCTTGGTGTGAGAATATCTTTATATCTCAGACAACTTTATTGTCTACAAAGAAAGGAGCTTTCCATGGGCAGAAATACAAGAAAAATGGTAGATTTGGGGGGAATGATTGTCAGTTCACTTTTGGGGGTGTGGGATCTGGGGCCATGTAGGGTGTTTGCATTGCCTAATGCATAGGAAGTGTAAGTGACTGCAGCTTGGAGAAGCACACTGGGGTTTATCAGCATCTTGAGAAGCTCCAGGGTAGATGACACTGGCAGAGGCCATTCTCAGAATCTCATCTCCAGCGAGACGGAATCATCTCCAGCTACCTGCAATGCACACGGGACCAGAGCCATAAACTAAAACAGAAGTTCCAAGACTCAGTAGGTTTTCTTCTTAAAGAGAGTGTTCTTCAGGTGAAAAGGGACTCACTGCAAAGAGGATGGAGCCCTTCATCCCCATTAGGTTTCCCACAAGCCCAAGATCAGACTGATGAAATTCAGGAGCTTTTATTGCTGGTCATGTCAACCACACTGTCAAACCTCATGGCACAGCCTTGCACTGATTGAAGGGGCACTTTGGGGGACTAACTCCAAAATCAGTCTGATTTAATACAATCCATGGACACAGTGCCTTCTGGAGTTGCTGCTTTTCAGTAGGAGGGTAAACAGAGTAAGCCTGGTTGTGTGCAAGCAACTTATCCTGGGATGCACCTGACTGTATAGACATACTCTTTTGGTCTGCTTTGTATTTTACATAGGAAGGGACTGCTCAGGTATAAACCATGCCAGAGAGCAGGTGAGACCCCCACCAGAGGGTACCCAGTGGATGCTAGAGTCCAGATTCTCACTCTACTGGAGAGCCTACCTTCTGCTCCCACATTCGAAGTCTATGGCACTGGGCAATAACCTCTCTCTGTCACATTCTTATCATCCGTGAGACAGCAACCATCCCACTTCCCTGATAAGGCTGCCACACAGATTAAATGAGCTAAGGTCTCCAAATGTTAATGCAGTGCCTGGCCCAGCAATCACTTACCAACTTCTTGCTACTGATGTTATACAAAAGCCAGCTTGGCCAAACAGGTCAGTTTTGTATACAATTATCTGATGATCAGAAACAAAAAAATTACCTAGAAAAACTACTTCCACATTCTCTTCCCCACCTACAATCTCTTCAAAAGTATTTAAACAAAGTTGATCAAATTTGCTTTGTTTTTCTCATATTTACTCAGCTAGGAGGCGTCAAACTGGGTTCTACTGCAAAACAGAGAAGCTGTACCTATAGCTGAAAACAACATGAAATAGGAAAGTAAGAATTCCTCAAAACAAAAGAAAACAAAACAAAACATGCTGCAGTAGAAAACAGCAAACTGGGTTGGAAATTAGACTTCTTGTTTTCTTTCTCCCTTTTAGAAATATGGCTATCATCTTTCTGGAAAATAATAACCTCTACTCCCTATATGTTTCTTTATGGGGTGTGATTAAAAAAATGTTTGATCTCATTGTTTTAACTTCTACTTAAAAATCAATTAAAAGTAGTAGAGTAGAAAGCATATGAAGAATTTGGCACCATGACATATAGTTGTGGCAAGATCAGAAGTCCAAGGTTCTCCATTGAAGGTATGATTATTCTCTAGAGGGAAAGGGTTAAAAACGAATTGCCTTAGGACATTTGGGAGAAACAGCAACATTTACTGGAAAATATTAGGATGTCAAGTCAGTGAGCCACATGAATTATTTCAAGCAAAAAGCTATAGCTATGATTTTTTTTTTTTTTTGTGAATTATATTGGGTATTGATGTCTTACTATGAGCTGAATAGGGGAGGAGCTAATTTAATGATCTTTAGTTCCAGAGAGTCTAGTAAATAACTAATTCTAATTTGTAATTTTTACCACTTAGTCTTTCTTAGACTGTTCAGAATCTCCCCCAAATTAGTAGTTTTACACACAAAACAAATTTATCCTTTTACAAGTGAATTTAAGTATAATTTTGTGGTGATGTGTACAATAAAAGATGATGCTTTTATGGTAGTAAGGAAGAAGAGCTAGTCCACTATGGGAAAAGCTTAATCACTAAAGGAAATAAAGCCATTTTCTTATCACTTTCCAAAGACTGGCAGGATTCTCCTTCTCTTGGGTCAGTGATACATTTCTCAGACCTGTGCAAAGTCGGGAATAATAAAGAAGGAAAATGACAGACCCCCAGTTTGATATTTGTTGTTAGGTGCATTTATCACTGTGACATCCACTCACCAGTTTTCCCCTCTGCTGGGCTGACCGGGTTTCTCGCAAAGTGTACACGTCTCCACAGACAGAGATCTCCCGCCAGACTCCGGGCTGGGACTCCTCGGTGAAGCCCCCTCTTGGATGCATCACCAGGACCCCATTAGTGGTGAGTCCATCCATGTGGCCATCGGGGTTTTTCCACTTCGCTGCCTTTTCCTGGAGAGCACAGCACAACACAGAACAGAAGGTTACTGAGATGGTGTTCAACATGAAGAGCCCCTCTCTAAAATACCAGGCAGGGGCAGAGGGGTGGGAGGTGATGAATTTTCTTTTTCTTCTTCTCCAGCTTTATTGAGGTATGATTGACATATATAATAAGATAATTAAACATATATATTGTTTTGGTCTGCTGTACATATGCATCATGAAAGAGCTCCCCTCAATTAATGAACACATCTATCACCTTATAAATTTTTCTTTTTTGGGCTTTATATATATATATATATATTTAAGGGTCTCTAATATTTATTTAATTCACTTCCAGTTTCAAAGTTCTACATTTAGAATATTACACATATTTTAGAACATGGATAGACAAAGGAAAGCCCCCTTTGATTCTAAGTTATTTTGGCATATAAATATAGATGTGTATTTGGCATATAACTATACATATGCATTGTATATATAAGAATTGTATATTTTTGGTCACCTTTGTACAAAGATAAACAATTTCCTCATCATTATGATGATTGATGTTATTTTTAAAAATTTTTTAATTTTGTAATTATTGTGCAATATTGGTCATGCTTACATGGTTGTATTGTACCCCTTATTCCCCACCGGCCCCGCATTTTTACTTTTTTAAAATTAGTTTAATTTTTTATTGTGTGCATATATATACACACACACGTGTATATATATATGTACATATATAAAACATTATTGTGTACCCTGGGGTTTTCCCATTTGCTTAACACCTGTTAACAATCTTATTTTTTGTGCCCTTTGCCTCCCCCATTTTCTTCCCCTCCTCTCTTGCTCTTTTGTTCAGTTCTGTTGGTTGTTTCCAATTTTTCTTATTCGTTTGTTTGTTCTTCCCTATATCCTTCATATAAGTGAGACCATCCTTACTATACATCAATCAAGGAGGACAAACATATGTCATTTGAGGCAACATGAATGGAGCTAGAAGGACTCATGTTAGCAAAAATAAACCAGAAAGAAAAAGAAATATAGGTGATGAGTTTTCATTTCCTATTTAAAGTTAATAGTCAGAAGGATAAAATATGCAATTACATGCTGGCAATAGGAAAGAAGCGCTAAAGTGGATGAATGATTTATACTGGAAGCACATTATATTCATCTAAGAGGGGAGAGGGGAGGGGAGGGGGGGGAGGGAGGGAGGGAGGGAGGTAGGTAGGGAGGGAGGGAGGGAGAACCTGGTGTGGGGGCTCTTCCTCAGAATTTCATTTTTAAGCCTCCACATGGTTCCAGAAATCTACATGTTCTTCATCTCTGTGGTATTCATCCTAGTATCTAAAAACGTTTACAGGTACTTATCTGTCAAGTGTACAAAACAAAGGATAGTCATACAGAAAAACAACTTTTATCAAACATAAAATTTCAAAACATGGTCAGTTAGTGAGTGGTGAGCACTATGCTTTCACACAAATCTATGTTCGTGGGTGGAGGGGCGACAAGTAGAAGGATACTAGGGCACGACAGACACCCTGGGGTCCCCTCTTCTTTCTTGGGGATGGTGCCCAGGTTGCCCTCCTCACTCAGGTGAGCTCTGATTTGGATAAGCTGATCTTGACAATCCTAGTATCTTGTCACAGGGAAGGGGCGCATGTGACTGAGAGCTGTGCTTTCAGTGAGGCTTTGCTTTGAAGACAAAGAAAACCTGCTGTCTCCTCTGTGACAGGAAGTGTCAGAGCATGGGAAGTGCAGGCCCTCTTTCACCAGGGAGAAGACCTTCTCTGAGGGAGCTGAACTGGCAGAATAGGACAGAAAGAACCTGGCTCGCTGGGAGTCAGAGAACCCTGGAATTAACCACCCTCCTTGATGGTCCTTATTATGTGGGATAACACATTTTTAGTTCTATATACTGTTGCCTTATTTTTTTGTCTCTTGAAAAAATACACTGACTTTAAAAGGAACTAAATACTAAAACTTCTGGGTTCCATTTACATGGAGAAGCAACAAACTTCTCATTTGTACTCAGCACTATCACATTTATTACACCCAACACAGATCATAGCAAATGCACAATTTATTTTTTTGAGTGAGTAAAATTTTCTTAGAACTTGTTTATTTTCCCTCTGAACTAATCCCTTTCAACCTACCATGAAAACGTCATGTACACTGGCTTATCTACTTTACGAAAGTATTTACTTTATGAATTATAATTGTTTTCATATTTTTAGCAACAGCTTTTCCAAGTGACCATCCTTGGGAACACAGTGCAAAGCTAACTTGTGGGTCAAGATGAAATGTTACCCATGAGAACAGCATTTTTCTTGAAACAGTGTGCTACTTAAGTAGTACTTACTCCAAGAAATATGTTTTTGGAGGAGTCAAATCCAGCTGCGAATATCCTTGCTGTGTAAGGCTCATTCCTGTCACAGACAATCCTGCAGGCAAACCTGGAGATGGTGCTCTGTGTGATCTGGGCTTCGTCATTGTTCTGACCGCCAGAGATGGTGTCTGTGACAACGAAGTCAATAGGACTTTCTGTTGATCTGCCCACCTAAGTCAATCAAGTATACTCATGAGTCACTGGAAAAAGCAAACGTCATCATATTTTGTTCACATGGAATGGATGTTCAGGCTCCCTTTAAACAGTCACTATCTCTGAGGGTCAAACTTTTTTGACCCTTTTTTGGAAAAGTTTCAGTCTTGTTCCGTTTACTGTTCAACTAAAGGTCACATTATGGTAACTAATCCCATTTTAACCTGAAGAGAAAAGCTGGATTTTCTATTTTTCAGGAAGACTTTAGATTCTGCTACAAGCCAATTTAATCTCTAAGAAGCTTTATTTTCATAGAAAAGTATTTTCCTCCACCCCAACCCAACACCCTGCCCCCTATATCCAGGTAGAAAAGAAATCAAGCCTTTAAAAAGGAAGTCAACAAAGGAACTCTTGCTTCCTATTCTTGCCCTGTTACAGGAGAGGGTTTTTCCCATGGAGAAAAGCCATGGGTGCCTTGGAGCACAGAGCAGGACAGTCCTAACCCAGACATGGGAGGCTGAGCCCCCATAGCACTGCTCAGTCAGGGGCACATCCTGCATTGCCCTAAGTCAGCCCTGAGACTGAGAGCCGGTCAAGTGGAAGATTGAAGAAACTGGTCTTAACACTCCCGTTTCTGACTTTCAAAAAACCTAGGAAGGTCTAAAATACTACCCACAATATTATCTTGGCTTACCTTCCTCCTAAGTTTAAATGTTGTTAGAAAAAATACATTCCATTAACAAGAGTTTAGAGTTCTATGAAAGCTTCCCATAGTCAATAAATTCCAATAAGGCATGGCCTGCTCTGTCCTGTGACTGGGAAGTTAAATATTGGTATACAAATAAGGAAATCCTCAAGATGAAATATTAAAGCATTTATATAATGTTCTACTAATCTCTTAACTGGAGAACAGTGACAAATGTTATGTACACCAAAGAGACTTCCTAAGTTAAAACCATTTCTGTGTATACAGGTAAGTACTCATTAAATACGATGCTAATGTTCTCTCCTAACATCAGTCAAAGTGACTGATTCCAAAGTTGTCAATGAGAGGAACACAGAGCCCCAAGCTGGGTACATAAAAGGCCCCCAAATGTCAGTTTCCCAAGTGTCTTTGTCCGATATAAAATCCTAACTAAAACACAATCAATGTAATATGTTTTATTCAAAGGATAAAAGTGAAAAATATCTTGTATTTGACACTACTTGTTTCGTGGCATAATATTAAATTTCTCTGTAACTTTCACATATACATTATTGTACATAGATTATGTAAAAGTCACAGACAACAAACATCCATTTTCTTTCTCTCTTTTTAAGTCCTTAATCTCTTGTCCTAATGAAATGTGCCTGGTATTAGCTTAATTGCCTAGTTCACTGAAATCATCAATTGAACAGATGTATCATGCCTGAATGTATGTATTTCAGGTTTAGGAAACAGAGCTTATTAAAAAAAGGCAATATAAAGTCTAAATTAGCAATATTGTAAAATTGCATCATACAATTCATATCATATTTCTCAAGATGCAGAATCTCTCCTTTGCATCATTTAAAAGCAGTTCTACTGATTCAGATCACTTTTTTTTTTTTAGGACTTCAAAAAAAATAATAGGTCTATACCCTCTTAGTTACTTTCAAGTAAAAAAATGCAAAATTAGTGACTATAATCATCCTACTGTCCACCAGATCCCCAAAACATTAATTCACAGATGGAAATCTGTACCCTTTCACCAACATCTTCCTATATCCCCCACTCTCAGCACAAGATAACCACTATTCTAGTCTGTTTCTTTGAGTTTGATTATATTTTTTAGATTCAATAAAAGTGACATCATATTGTTCGTCTTGATTTGTTTCACCATAATGCTTTTTAAAATTTTTAAATTAGAAAGTAACAAATACTTATCACAAAATATTTCAGACACATAAGAAGATACATATACAACAGAAAATAAAGGCATTCCCAAATTCAGGAACAAAGCTATGCGGAACTCTAAGTGACATGTACAGTTCTACAATTGCCTACTCATCACAAGAACCCAGCAATCACATAATGACTAGTCTCTGACCCAATTCCTAACAATCTCTATAAGTCTTTCTAGCAAGAGAGTGAAAACTTTTCAAGCTCTGTTACGTTTCTCCCACTCTTTTAACTATATCATGGTCCTATCTGGTACAATTTGATGTTATTTTGAGGGGTCTCAGAATGTTTAAATTTTTTCCATATAAACTAATGGTAATAGCACAACCGCCCCCTCAAAAAATCTATCAAGTCATACCAAGAGGAGAAGTCTACTTTGATATAGTTGGGGAAACCTGTATAAGCTCAATGCTAAGCCACATTCCAGTATTATGACCCACAGCTGTTCCTTCTCTACAAAGATTTTGCTGTTACAGAAAAGTCATAATCTGGTTTCATCCCAATATATTAACATCTTGATGAATTACCAAAATGAGTATAAAATACAAAATTACATTCCGACTAGAACGCACTGCCAGAATCAACTAAAGTATAGTTGAGATACATGATCATTCATATAAGTAAATCTACAAGCAATAGTTTGATCTTATTATTTAGGACACAACCGAGTTCCCTTGCCAGCGGGGAGCAAAGGGGGTGAAGGTTCCTGGGTAAGCCCCCTGGGTGAGCCCTAGAGGGAGGACAGGGTGGGGGTTATGGTGGCCCCACTCACCATGGATGGCTGCTGCACAGGGCAGACATCTGCAGCCTGGATCGGTGGAGCCATGTTGACCCCTGCTCCTAGCCCAAGGGGAGCATGGAAGGGTGCAGGCTCAGCCATCCAGATCTAGCCACCACACAGGGAGGTATGGGAGAGGGGTGTGGGAGCAGGAGGAGCCCCTTCCATTTCCCTCTTACTCCAGCTAAACTTCAAGAGTAGCAAGAACATGCAAAACACAAACCCCATCATAGAATGAATAAGGGATCATGCACAAATCCAGCCCACAAGCCTGAGCAGATGGACACAGCAGATGGACAACGGAGAGAACCAGTGCATGCGAGACAAGAGGAACAACTGTCGAGACACGATGTCACGATGTGCACCTATGTGCTCACTGGGCCGGAAAGACCTGGGACCTCATTTCAGAGATGCCTTCTAGGAGAGCAACCTCCCTCCCCACACTACGGGAAAGGAGAGGAAGACCAAAGATGAGGTAATCAGTCCCACATCAAAACTGCAAACTGAGTTAGAGGAGATGATCTACAAAGGCCATTCACAGATGCCTATATTCACAGAGAAACTTCTTCACCGACACTGGCTAGGGGTGAGACCCCCTAAATCTGACACCAGAGCCTTAAGGTAAAGGAGCAAAGCAGAGAAGATGGGATTGGAGAAGATGGCCTGCAGCAAGAAAACATGGACAGATCAGAAATGAAAACAAACTGGCCACTCAACGCAAACTTAAGACTGAAAACCTACCAGCAAGGCTCACCTGGTTCCAACAACACAGTCCCTCACCCAGTGAAAGGACACTGCCACCGGAAAGAAAGAGACTGATGAACTTAGCACAACTAGTAAACAACAAAGAGTGGGGTTTGAGAGAATGGAAGGGGCACCGGAGGGAGGGGGAGGGGGAGGTATCCCCAAAACCACCACTTACAGAGGTTGTGACCTAAAGAACAAAATAAATAATATTAAAATAATAAAATAATTTAGGACACAAGCCTTATGTTGCTTTTGCCAGGAAAATACTAAGCCACTTTCCTACTGAAACTCACCCAAAGTGGAAAACCTATAGTCTGCCCTTTCTTTGGAAAGGGCACTGATCACCTTGACACTATTTTAAAGGCAGTCATGTGGGTGAGCCAAACTATTCTGAATTACATCTGATGTTTATATAGTGCTGATGATGGAGGCTTAGAGTAAAAAAATTCAGGAAGGGGGCTTTACCATGCCAGAAACTAGAGCTGGGGTTACAAATGTTCAACATAGTCATTAAACTAGTCATTTAAACCTCTCTGTAGGAAAGGACTGCTATAGGAAATGGAGACTGTTGGTCCACAAGCAGCCATCTTTCCACAAGTTGAGGAGGAATAGGAGAAGGAGGAGGGGGGAGGAGGGAGGGGAAGAAGGAAAGGGAGGAGGGGGAGGGGGTGAGGGAGAGAGGGAGAGGGGGAGAAGGGGGAAGGAGAGGGGGGAGAAGGGGAAGGGAGAGGGGGAGGAGGTGCTCTCTGCCTACCTGTCTATGCAGATATCTCTTTTTGACCCCTTCTCTTTTTCCTACTAATCCTGTCCTTTTGAAATGCAGCCTTTGCCTGTTTGTGTCTATGTGAAAGCCTTCTTTTAGTATCCTTGCTATGTACCACTGAAAGGGAAACTCGAAATCATTCTTAGATATGGCCCAAGGATCCCCCTGACAGAGCCCAGTATTGCATTTGAACACAAGTCTCATCACATCAGAACTTTATTGCGGATATTCAAACAACAGATACAGAGAGAGTTTTACTTCCTACTATTGTTCCTCAGACCCAACAACATTCAGCACTTTCAATTTTGTACATGTAGGAAAAGTTAGGGTCTGCATGGATGCTAACTGAAGTTAGTACTGGTCATGTGATGTTGAAGCATCTGGACAGTCCTCCTTCACCTTTCCCCAACCAATCCTACTTCTGTCCCTGTATCCTCCTTTGACAGGATGCAGGCCTGTTTCTCCTTCCCAGGTCCAGCTACTCCATGGACACTGGGGAGCCCGAGATTCCACCCTTCTGTCCTGCAACCACCCTGCCCACAAAGCCAATCATTGCGCAAGCACTCCAAGTTCGCACAGCTTCACCTCCCCAGGAATCTTTACACTCCCTCTCGCTAATGGTCTCCCATGCTCCCTTCTCATGCTCTCACACACTGGGGTAACACCCTCTTTTAGCCTCTCTTCCCAGGCCCAGGTGAGCCCACGCACACAAGCGCACACCCACTGAGCCAGGTGTGTTCAATCATGGGGAGGGCGCAATACCACAGGCGCTGGTCATAGAGACTAATGGTGGAAGAGCAAAAACCCTGGAAACTTACTCTACATCTTCCCATGAATGTGGCTCCCGCTCTTGTCCCCTCTCTTCTGAATTATTAGCTTCCCTTATTACACCAGATAGTGCGGTCAGCTTGCAAACACATACTGGAGCTTCTCAAACTCTGACTCTGTGGTAAAGGACCAACTTATTACTGGTACTTTAAAAATATATGATAAAAAGGAGAATTAGAAAATGATCATTTGATTGGATGTTTCTGCAGAGCTAAACTGCTATTTAGTTTCTAAGTGCCTCCTCTCAATTTCCCACTCATTTCATTGTGTACTGTTAAACACTTCACTGCTCGGCTGAGCACAGTGTGAAGAGCATGCTCTAGACGCGTTGTTTATCTTTAGAGACGCTTCCCTTCCCCTCCAAGCTGTATTTCTTCACTTCTCCAATACGTTTAATAGCAGTACTTCTTGAAAAACCTGTCACGAGTTACTACCCTCCATTTCCTCACCCATTCTCCTAAATTTTTCTTAACCCACTCCAACTGAGTTGCTTTCAACACAGCTCGACTGAACCACCTGATCCAGGGCTTATGATCGGCTCATGTATTATATTGGTATTAAAATATTGGTATTTTAATTGGTATTAAATAATGGCTAGTTGGTAAACATACCCCTTCCATTCTATTCTCTACCTATTTAGTCTCATCAATTGCTATTTATTAGCCAGCCCAAAGTCCTGATATCGCCCCCCCTCAAGCCTCAGAAAAACACCCCCAGTCTCTACCTGGATAGTTAATAAGGATCTCAAATGTAACATGTTTCAAACAGAACCCAGATCCCCTGAAAATCTCTAGATTCCCTATGTCAATGACTGGCATCCAATGCAGTCAAGTCAATATAGTAACACTCAAGAATTATCCTTGATTCTTATTGTTCTGTCCTCTGTACCTACTTAACCCCATGAGCAGCTTGATAACTCTACCTTTAAGACAGATCTTTGGTTCTTCCATTTCTCCCCACCTTAGTTCATTACCATCAACTCTTACTTGGATTCCAAGAGTTAGTTCTGAACTACTGCTTTTATACTTGCCTCCTAGATTCTTCTCCAGACAGTAGTTGGAGATTTTTTACAAAAATACAGATTAGATCATCCTCTGCTTCACTTAGAACCCTCTAATAGTTCTCCCAACCCCCCACCCCATAAAATCCAAGAGGTTTATAGCTTTAGCTGCTATAAATAGTTTTTATATATTTCTGCTATTACATCCTTAGCTGCTATTCCTGCTCCCTCTGTGTGCATATCTTAATTTGTTTCCTTCCTGCCTTGGAGTCTTTGCATTGGCCTGTTTTTCTGCCTGGAAACTTGCCTATTTGTGGTTAGTGTGCCTCTTCTGGAAGCACACTGAGAGGGAACCTCAGCTGCCTCTCACCAAAAACTAGAAAAACAACTGATACATAGTAGGTGCACAAGAAATGAAACTGCTAAATGGAGCACTAGGACATGTGACATATACGTGTGTGCCTGTGTGTGCATGTACAAGTAGTGTTTCAAGAGATAACTATTGAAAAAATATATTCTTTATTATTTTCCCCTTGACTAAGGTGTAAAAGAAATTTTATATGGTCGTCCATATAAAATTATTGTAAGCCAAATTAATGAAAAGCCAACCAGACAAAACCCCACAAGCATAAAGCACTACAGCATTCAGGCTCAAAGTCCATGGGAAAGATCCAGAACGCAGACTTGAGGGGTCTGTCAGTTTCCTGGGCCCATCCTGCCAATGACAACACACTCACCTTTGGGACTTGCCAACGTCAGACCTCCATCTCTTTGATTCCTTTCATAAACCATTTTCTTTGATAGTTTACATTCCCAATAGTTCCTCTTTCCTTTCTTTATTTAAATACCCCATCCTAGAAAATACTTGCTAAGATATTTTCTGACTATTAACTCAGACTTGCTCTTATTTACTCCATTCTTTAAATTCATATCTGATTTTAATTTTTTCCCTTGGGCACTCATATTTCAGCATTTTGAATCTACCATCTGATTCCATTGTGGAAAAGGCAGCACAGATCTTTTTTTGGTTCATTCTGATGTTCTGTATTTAAATGCTCAATTAACCTAGAAATCATTTTAATGGGTAACGGGCAAAATGAATACCCCTCAACACCAAGGTCTCCAGGTTGAGGAATATGAATGCTACAGTGTCTGTGCTTGGCAATTTTTGTTCATGATATATTTTGGACATATATATTTGTTGACAGGAGGGAAAATTAAAAACAAGCTTGCTTCTTCTATCTTCTAAAAGATGCTTAATTCTGTTCTGAATGATCTGAAAGTAATGAACTCAGATTATTTGAATAAGAATTATTTATATTCTTTTACTAAGTCTACACATTCTTTGCCTGAACTACCACACTTTCTTTAAAGACTTTGAACTGGTACAGAAATTACAATTCACAGGAACTAAATCTTAGTTGTGCACTAATGCCTTTCTGACCTTAATTATGTTATTCTTCCTTTAAATCCAGATTTCTCTGCTATACTATTACAAAGCATAAATTGACTTTTCTCAGAGCATGGTCTATGAACCTCTGAGGCAGGTGCCTGAGACCTTGTCAAGAGGCTCAGATCTACAGTCAAAATTGCTTTCATAATGATACGAAGATGCCTTGTGCCTTTCTCACTGTGCTGACTTGCTCTGTGGGGGCTAAAGCAGTGATGCATCCAGCAGGGGTGAAAGCAGTGGCACCTTGGTGTCCTAATGGATTCATGACCCTGAATTTATATTTAAAAAATTTATTCTATGTAAGTGTGGCTTTTGATGAAGTGAGAAAAAAACCTGAGTCTTTTAATGTTCTCTGTGATGAAACAAAGGATTCATAAAGCATGTGAAAGTTCCCAATAGCACAGAGGTGTCTCCCCAAATTAAAAACGAAAACAAAAAAACTACCATGCAAGCCAGCAATCCTATTTCTGTGTACTAATCCAAAAGAAATCAGGATCTTAATGATACATGTACACCCCACCATGATCAGTTGTTTATCATGGAGTGTTCGGTGAACACTGCATGTTCACTGAAGTATGACTCACAATAACCAAGTTATGGAAAGAACCTGTCAACAGATGAATGGATAAAGAAAAGGTGGTATGTATACACAATGGAATATTATTCAGCTTTAAAAAAGGAAATCCTGCAACACATAATAATCTGGATGAATCCAGAAGACATTATGCTAAGTGAAATAAGTCAGATGAAGAAATTTAAATCCTACATGATTCTAACTACATGAGGTTCCTAAAATAGACAAACTCAGAAACATAGTAAATGGTGGTTGTCCACGGGGGTTGAGTGGGGTGGGGCGCTTGTTCAGCAGGTAGAAAGTTTTGTTATGTGAGATGAATACTAGAGAGCTGTTATACAATGCTATGCTTGAAGTGTCTTGTGCACTTAATTTTTCAAGAGGGTTAATTTCAGGTGATAATTTTTTGCCACCACTACAACAAAAAGCCAGTAACAAGAAAGCTGAGAAAATCCAGCAAAGTCTTTCATTCATTTTGCGTTTGCAGAGATGGGAAAGAAATTAACAACTTGAGCAGAGTGTGGTGATGTAATAGTGAAGAACACTATGTCACAACTATGTCACAACATGCCACTAAAAAGACTACATGAAATTAGAAGTGCCATGAATTACTAGTTGTTAAGTGGTTAAAAAAAAAAATTGTACCACTGAAAACTATGAAATATTCTTGATTCTCTTTTTTTAGCACTGGAAAATCTCTATTTAAAACAACACTATAAAAATCTTGTAAGTTCGAATGTATCATTTGGGAAAGTATTTAAAAAAAAAGTATTTATAAAATCCCTTACAAATATTGACAGGAAAGTATATGTATTCCCTAAGATTAGAAAGACATTTCCTTAGGTAGACTAGAAAGAGAAAATTTGCAAGATTATGTAACAGAATGGAATAGAGTAGGACAGGATAAATAGAGTAGAATAAAAAGTGCATCCACTGATATTTTATCTCAGTATGTTACAGGTTATACTTGAGATCAAATTGGAAAAAAGTTATCTGTAAGACTATCACTTTAGGATTGCCTAATATTTTTTTACACAGCAAACACATTCATGTCATTCAAAAATCTAAGTGTGAAATGCTTCTTTGTATAAAAACTGCTTAGCCTCCTCCACAAAGGGGACTACTTCATTACTGTCCTGCTTATAATACCTTTGGGGGATTTTCAATGCATATATGCATTACTTAAATCATTCAACAACACAAATTTAATAAATACACTAATATATTTTAAAGCATTAATTTTCAGTATTAACATCTAACACTAAGTAGTCTTAACTGAATAGTACTATCAAGGGCTCAATATATTTAATGTTAAAGTTAAATTCATTCAGTGTTTGGAGCTCTGTTCTGTCAATAAACAGAGTTTTTTCTTGCTCTGTTTTACAGTCTTGGAGGTCTCCATTCCAAATTTACTGAACTGGTCCCTATAAAAGAACACACTGGTTGATTGCACTCTTTTGTTATTAAGCAATGCTCTGAGCAGTAACTTGGTACAAATGTCATTTTACATATCTCTGGGGTAAATCTCTAGGAAGAGAAAAGATTTAGGAAGAAAAGTGCTGAGTCAAAGCATGTGTTTTGTTTTCCCTAAGTATTTCCAAATCTCTGCCCCCATAGAGGGAAAACCAATTTATCAATGTGATAAATAAAAAAATAGCATTTATGTCTGAAATTACATTTTTTCATAAATAAGGTTGAGCATATTCTCTTATGTTAAAGAGATATTTAATTATTAACATTATCATGTGTTTTTGATATTCCAGCATCACTGATTTAATATTGAAACTTTCCATATAGAAATTCAAGGTCTCATTTCCAATTTGTCTGATTTGCTTTCTTTATTAGCCTCAACTTCAATTTTCTGTTGTCTTAAAGTGACAAATCTTGAATAATTATTATTTTCTTTCATAGTTATTTGATTATTTCCCCCTCTTTATTATCCTTTCTTTTGATGCTTTTCTGGTCTTCCTATTATAAACTACTAAATCTATTCCTGTCCTAATTACTATTTTTAAAAAAGAACATTTTGGAAACTTTCTTAGTTCCTTGATTTCCTTTCTCCCTTCCTTCCTTAAAAATAATGAAAGTTTAAGGCCTTACATTTTCTTCTGAGTGTAATTTCCGTCACCTCTCATGCGTTTTGCTATATAATGCCCCCACAGTTAAGTTTTTTAAGGCTTATACTTGAGTTTTTATATTCTCTATGATTCAAGCATTATTCTGGAAGTATTCTAACATGTTGGATTTAAAAGTGACAGGTTTTAACATTTCGTATTCTTATTAATTAAGGTCTATTTTTATTGCATGGAGCTCTCAGAATGTAACCTTTATAATTCAGTTTTTCAATTTTAGAATCAAGTGTTTTCTTAATCTTTCAAAAACAAAGCAGGAATAGCTTTTATAGTCCCCTTACTCTTCTCCTCCCTGGATATCATCACTACTGGGCCAGAATTTCTGGCTACGTATAAAAATCTGAATTTGAAAGCAAAAATGACCTCAACTTTCTACAAAAACAAGAAAGGTATTACCTGAAACATATCTGTGTCTTTATCATGTGTGTACTCCACCACCACAGTCTGATTCCTTGATAGCGTGTACGATATGCTGTGTTGACCTTTGCAGCTGATAGCCTAAGAATGAAATAAAGAAGATAAAATTTATTAAAAATTCATTTCAACAACTGAGTCACAATCCTTTCTGTTAAGAGACATCAATTTACCTGCAAATCGGAACATAAGCCAGCATTTTTCTAACAACTTGTCCCTTGCAGTACACTGAATCAGAGCAGACAATGACCATGATGACTCTATTCTATCAAAGTATTGTATCTTAATATTAACGATATTTTACTTAAGTCAAATAAAGGTTAATTTACTAGTCTGCAAGGTTGCTTGATTCTCAGAGAAACACATTTTCTCCATGTTAATTTTAACTCAGTAATGAATTTTAGACTAGTAAGATTTAAAATTTATTTCACACAAGATAACATTCTGCCATCATCCTTTCCCTATGTGAGATTATGATCCTAGTGAAAGAATCACTGGGAAAAAAAAAAAAAAAAACCTCCAAATATTCTATGAAGTCATTTTATAGTATTTAAGATATTTCATTTGAACCAATGATAATCATACCTATACTCTTTCTGCCTCCTTTTAAAATCTTATTTTTGCAGTTACTTATACCAGATATATATATTGAATAAAGTAGTTAAATTATTTTTATCTTTTCTATTTTTAGCCTACACTAAACTTAATACTTTTCAAGTAATCTAGACACTAGTAATATAAATCATTTTTCTTTTCTCCATGAGGTGTCTGTATGTGATCACATACTTTTGCATTTCCAAATTAACAAAGAAGTATATTTAAATTTTACTCCAAGCTATTTCAACTACACCTCACCCATTCTAATTTACCTTCATTTCTACTCTTTTATATCAAACATAATAAATAAAACTTTAATAAGTCCATCTATTAAACATTTATTGAATGATGACACCATATGAAGATCAAGGAAGCGTTTGGAAGTAGCGGGACACACAGAACATGCTAATGAAAATGTACTCTGACCATTTTTATCTAACATAATTGCTCAGAGTAATGAAGTCCAGCATTCTAAATCAACTTTGAAGTCAGCCTGGTTCATCTCATGGCTATTTAATCATCTGCCCAGAGGAACTTCATGGCTGAAGTTATGCTTTGTTATATTGTGCTTCATTAATATGAGTATTAGAAATAAGAATACTTCAGCTATTTAATGTGGCTAGTAATCTAAAAATACTCTTGGATTACTTAACTCCACTAACAAATACACTCTTAAGCACTCTTTGTCAGACAATTCAATGAAACTGATATGTGACAATTATTGAAAGCAAATAACTTTTCAACTTAACTGGATGCTAAAGAAAAAGCTAGCATTATTATTTCACTTATTATTATTCTCAAGTATAAAAATCTAATAATCAGAAGGTGATTACTTATACATAACTTGTCCTAGGATTCCTTAAAAAGTACCTATTACATTGAAACATTCAATTTACAAAAATACATCAAACTCCAACCCAACTGCCTTGGCACACACTTTACCTAAAAAAGGGAAGTCTGTAGTTTGCTAGTCCTCCTCAAAAGAAGTGAACAAGCACTGTAACAGAACACTTTTTAAAAATGCATACCATTTTCTCCTTAAGTTCAGTTTTTCTCAAACTTCCAGGGAGGTTGCCTTAACTGGAAGCACTATATGACTTCCTGGAGATGTCTGCATAGTAGAATAGCCCAGAAGTGAAGTTCCTCTAGTTTAAAGCACTTTAACTTAAAATGACTATATATTTTGCATTCTACTCAGCAATATGCTTGCTCATGTGAACTGATAAACATTTCCAAATATGCTAGGAAATCAATGCCTAGGAAGACTTACTAATGCCTACTCCATGCACTGGGACCCTTAGATATCTGGTGAGTAGTTGGAGTAGTCATTTTATAGGACCTATGTTGTAACTAGACCCATCCCTTCTAAAGTATTTTATTCTAAAACTATTCCAGAGACTCAAACTATCATTAAGTCTGTATCACACTTGAAAAAAGGTTATTTATAGGGAACATGGCACCGTATCTGGGAACTGTCCACAACAACAAGGCAGCCCAAAGAAGGAGGAAAATGCTGACACACTGAATGAACCCTTGAATGCCTAACTTGGGAGATTTTGAATGTTGAGCCCAAATAAAGAAAATGTACAGCTCTGAACTTGTGCCAGTGTTGTTATTATTTTCAAATGTGGTGAAATATGAATGACTAGGGTTAGAAACGGTGAAGTCTTCTGGGCTGGACAGATACTTCTCTGAGACACAAAGATTAAGAATGTCTCAGCCAGGGGTTTGTTCTGGAAACTTGTGGATCTGAAGAAGACTAAAGTGGAAAGAGAGATTCTACAGGGAGAAGCAAGTCCCAGAAAGTAACCAGTGGCTCCGAGTCAGAGGGTAAGGTGCTCTCTGCGGCAGGGACAACAGAAGGCCTTGCATATCTGAGTGATATCTACCTTGGAGTCATTTTCAGCTCAGGGTGTAATTTACCTCGATCAATGCCAGGCAGGGTAATGCCAGGCTGACAGGAGGTCAGCCAGTGAGGAGCCCTGCACGCTGCAACCCAAACAGCCTGCACACCTCAGTAAGGTGATGAGCTGGCCTGGGAAGGGGAAGCCTGGACTGAAGCCAGCACTGGGATTTGGCACAAAAGGTGGCAGACAAAGCCAGGATACCAAGGCCACTGTGGGCTCCTCAGAAAAGGAGAGGTGCCTACTTTCCTTGACATATGGATGAGGGCTGCCATGGTCTTTTTTGCATGGGTGAGTCCAAAGATCAGCTCTGCGGGCTGTACGACCAGGAGTTTTGCTCTTTCTGGCAAGAATTAGAGACATTATTCTTTTTTTATTGTTGTCAGAAGTATCAATGCTTCAAAGGTACTTTCTAACATATAAAATAGCATTTTCATAAATATAACTACCAGTGAATTATAGGTTCACTGACTGAAGTCAATCATTGCAGGTATTTTGGAAATAAAAAGTCATTCCAAGACACCACGTTATTTTGAAATCTATTTGTAAAATATCAGTAAGGAGGGTAGGCTGAGCTTTTCTTTGCACTCATCAGACTTCAGTTCCAACATAATCACTATAACGTAATGTGGCTTTATGACACTAACTCAAATTTGGAAATTAAGCACTTTGAAATTATAAGGAAACCAGCTCAATTAGCTTGCTTGGCAGACAATACGGATTTCCCCCATTTTCTTTTCTTATTGTGTGGGAAGGCTGGGCTACCAACTCCCTCTCACAGCTGTGTGCCTTATAGGCAGGGTGGTCCTAGTTACTCTCCACCCCGGGAAGGGGGCAGGGGCAGGCAGTGGAAAAAATGAACGTGGCAGACATAGGAGAAGGTTGGCATCATCTTTCCTCGGGTCTTCCATTAGCACAGGTATCAACAGTAACACAGTAGGCTCAAATTTATCTTACTGTGTTAAAAAATATTACAGATGAGGCCTTTACACATCCACTGAGTGAAGGATTCCAATTCTATCGAGCTTAAGAAATTGATAAATTGAGCTCTGCTCTTTAATCCAGGCCATTTGGAGCCAAGACCAGGTCCTTTTGTGCTAAGGCAGATGCTTCTCAACTAAGGGTCTGCTTCCTTAGATTTGCTCTTTTGGCATCACCGGCTCAGCTCAGCCCTGCCTGCCACACCCAGAGAACTGGCTGCCCTGACCCAGTTGCAACCAAGTTATACAGGGAGTCCTGTAGGATCCAAACTCTGCTGCAGCCACAGTTCACAATCCCTGTGGAATGTTCTCCCTCTTACAAACCCCTCTGTACACACATCAAAGCACTTATAAAGAGAGACTATCCTTGTCACCAGGAAGGTCATCCTGCAAAATGCATAATAGGACAGGGATGAGTCTTTACAGCAACCAAGGAGTTTTCATTCAAACTTTAAAAGTGTAAGCAAAGTAAGGTTTTCAGTGTTTTAAGAAGCAGAGGAGTTAGCTTCCAATTGATCGGGGGTAATAAAGTTGGTGCTGAATCCGCCCTCAGTGTGGCATCTGCCATTAGTGTAGCAGATATGATATGCCTTGAAAGTAAAGTGGTGGAAGGGGCAGTGTGGGCAGAGTCTGGCAGAGCAGCATAAAAAGATGAGTTCTAAAGAAAAAAGTGGATCTGCCATCTTCAGAGGGCCATGAGGGCCTGGCCATGGCAGTTGGGCCTGCCGCCAAGGAAGAGGTTGTGGGTATCTGGCCTGCGGGCAATGATTGGGGCTGGGAGAAGCCTGGGAGAATATATTTGGAAGCTTAAGATTTATGTGAGCTGACTTAGAATTTGGGATTTGAGAACCTAAAGAGAACTGGATAACTTGTTTTCAGAGCAAGAAGTCTGAAGCTGTTGCTGCCATGATTTTAGTGAATCTTGGTGCTTCAGGGCTGAAGCAGGAAAAATGCTGGTGCTGTTCCATCTGGAGATGAAAGGACGAGTCCATATTGCTTCTTTGCCTGATTTTAACTTCCTGCCATTGGTTTGGTACTGAGATCTACACCATGCTTGTGGACCATGTGTCTGGAGGACTATGAGTATGGCTTTAAATTGAGATTGATTGGACTGTGTGGTGAGGTTTTGGGGGTTTCCCCGGTCTTGGGGATTCTTTGCATGTTTACTTGCTTACTTTGGTGTAAGTAAATTTTAGTTGGTCACTTTAAAAATCTGGTCTCACTTTGGAATTGTAAGGAGGACTGCAGGCAAGAAAGAGCCCTGGAGCAAGCAAGAAGCAGATTTGAAAGGTAAAGGTTTATTTCCGTCTGGTTTGGAAGCTTAAGTTTTAACTGGAGGCGTTCTTGCCCCTTTTGTGTGGCTATCACAATCACAAAGTAAAAAGGGAAGAAAAGCCCAGTGAGAAACTAACTAGTTTCAAGGAAATACTCATTTACTCTAGTTATGATTTAGCCCATTTAACTCAAGCTAAGTAAGCCTTTATCAACTGCGTAGGGAGGGAAGATGGAATTAGCTGCTGTGGCAGACACTGCTGGTCACCTACCTGCCAGGTTTTGCTCCCTGCAAGCTTCCCATGGAAAAGACTGAAAATGCCAAGACTGGCTCTCCCAGTCTCCCCCAAGGCTGGAGCAGGCAAATGTGGCCCCATATGATCCAGGGAGACTTAGGAGAAATGTGGGGTGATAGCCCTGAGATAGAGACATCAAGAGAGAGTCTTTCTTTCCTCCATTAATAAAAAGTAATGTGGTGTTTGGAGCTGGGTGCTCACCGTGCAATCGAGGAGGACCAAAGACTCTCAGAGAAGTGGGATGGGTCCCCACATCTCACAGCTGAGAATCCCACTGAGAACTACTTGTCACTAGACTACTTCTGTGAGAAAAAGGAAGGCTGTAGGCGACTTCTAGTTGTTATGTATAGTCTTAGTGCATAATTATATTGTATTGACCCCTCCTGGGTCTCCTCTTTGAGTCAAATCAAAACCATATTCCCAGCCACTCACACTTAAGCTTTGCTCATGTCTGAGCCCTCTCTTCTCACCACTGTCCAGACATAATTAGCATTATTACCATCGTAAGCAATGCAATGGGGGTACCACGCCACGCTCACTGATTTTACTGTAAAATACAAAGTAGAGCAAACAATGTGTTAACATTTCACTTTTCCTCCTCAAATACAAAGTAGTTGTTAGGGAACCAGCAATTAGAAGACTGATGTATTTCCTAAAGGAGTTTTCCAATCAGCCCCATCATAGTCTGTAACTTGCTACTCTGGAGATGATTAGGCGTAATCTAATACATCTTCCCTCACATATCAGCTGCCTCTAGTAACCTGCTTGAGCAACAGAAGCAGTGGACGTGACACATGGCATGTCCAAGGCTAGGACAGGCGAAGCCTCACAGCTTTCCTCCCTGTCCTTGAATGCTCACTTAGAGTTGGGAGCCACCACAGAAAAGGCTAACTACTCAGGGCCTGCATCCCACCCCTTCTTCCCTCACCACACACAGAGCCTAAGCTACATGGAGAGGCCCTGCAGGCAAGACTGCCAGGTGGGGATGGGTGACCATTCCCATCAAGACCCAGTCCTGAGAGTGAACATACATGTCCTGTAGCCCCAGCTTTGTCACATGCACCAGAGACAGAACCCATCTATGCCCTCCCCAAATGCCTAACCCACAAAACCACAAACAAAATGAAATGGCCCTTGCAACGCAGTGGAGTTTTGTCATCGTTTACTACCCACGATGGCTGGTGCCAGAACATTTTCCCTGTGCTGGGTGACTTATCACACAAGATGCATAACTACAGGTGTGCCCACCAACCTGAGCCCAACAAGCTGATACAGAGAAGGTCTTTTGAATGGAAGTTCTGTGTGCTCCTGAATGCATGTTAAAAGGATATCTGTGCTTGTAGAAATTATATATTTTTACCACGACAATCACCTGCTTTTAGATGACTGACATGTGAAAAAGATCTTATATTTGTCTTTACTTCTACAGACTAATATACAAAAGGATTCTGCAAGGCAGTCAAAGCATTCTCAGAGGAGGCATAAGCCACCAAGTATGTTACACTGAGGGACCTCAGGAAGGCAGGAGCAACAAGTAACTAGTAATGGCACAGATGAACCTGGATCAATCACAGACACTAATCCTTACTAACCTAACTAATGCAGCACACCTTACTAACCTAGGCAATGTTTTGTTTTTGTGACTGTAAATCCCAGTCTCAAATGAAATTTCTTCAAATTCGCACTAATTTTTCCAACTACCACGTGTATCTTAGAACCAAATGACTCAAGAGTTTAATGACTCCTTTTGTCTAGATACCCTGGAAGCCAACTCACAGAGAACCAGCTGGCTCCTGTTCTCTTGGGTGGGAGCAGATCAAAGGCAGAGGGCTTTGGAAACAGCGGCACCCTACACAGTTCTTCCCCTCCTGAGTAGATTTTTTGCCTTTCAAAGGAGAGGTATGGACACCTGGTGTGGCTCACACATTGAAAGAACCTTTTCTGGATATATACCAAGTTTTCACAGAGTTACCCTGAAGATCTTTGCATTATGTGTCCAAATGTGGAGAGATCCTGCAAAGCTGTTCGCTGCACCAGCTTCCGTGAGCCTTCAATGAAACACTGGGAAGAAGTCAGAGATCATCTCCAATCTGCCCGATGGGGACAGTCCCAGGAAATGCCCTCTACCTTCTACTTGGGCAGCCTCTTTGTCCTTTAGGGTGAATCAAGAAACAATATGAGTGCAGCTTCTCAACAGCCTTCTAACTAATGTCTATATCTGGCAGTCTTTGGGGAGGCATAGCAGAGAAACAAAAAGCTTCTCGCTTGATTATTCTGAATATTTCCGCAGACTTATTTTCAGCCACTTGTAAGCTAACATTTCAGCCCATCATACAATTTAACTAGATAACTACATGCAGTGATTACTGCAGAAAGGACCCCAAGGCATGGAAAAATAACTACACTGACCTCTGAGGGTCCTTCTGGCTATGAAACTCAAGCATCCAATGACAGGGTGCAATGCTATTGAAACAACATTCTAATTGCACAGTACAACACAGTAATGGACTCCATTTGGGGTAGGACTAAATGGGGACAATGAAGTTCTTTTTTGCTTAAAAACAACTTCTGGTATTTGTGTTCATGGCAGAAACGTGCACAGTTACGAGCTAAAGAATGAGTTTGTTGCGAACTGTGGTTGATTGTACCATCAGGAGTGCTGTGCACCCTGTGGTGCCAGGTTAGGATGGAGGGTACCAGCAGGCATCCACACACTTGGGCACATTACAGATGCCCGGTGAGGTTTCAGCTGGTACATCATCTCATGGTAGTGCCCCTAATAGCCCAGCACATGCTTGAATGCTGGGTAAAAGAAACATTCATTCTGTACACTGTCCAAGGTAACTGGTTTATCCAGCTGAGCTCCAAGTTTACGTGGACTTTAGGGAAGGAGAATAAGACAATGTGGACATGACAGAGATGCACAGGCTAGTGGATCCTGAGAAAACAACACTATGGACCACAGCTTTGAATCCAAATTCAGTCACCAACAGAAACCAAACCTCATAACCTGGATCTTCAACTGATGTCTTTAGAGTTCATCAACACCAGGTGTGAATGTCCGTAGCATAATTTCACTGTATTCAAAGCACAGGACTGATAGACAGCACAGCATTTTCTCTTTGCAGACACAAACCTGTACTTTGAGCCTTGCTCCACGACCCAGAGGGTTGACCATCAGTTCATCGCTTCCTAGAACATACGCTTTCAGATTACAATTCTGGTTGGTTTTAAATATATGTGAGCTATTGACTGTATTAATTAGAGATAATCCTGGTATGACAAACATGTTTTTCCAGAACTAATGACTTTTATGTCAGGCTGACAAGTATAATTAGGCCATAAATTCTCAATCAGTGTGATTCAAATTGCTACAGGGAAGATGAGGTCTCTGCCATCCTTGTCAATTTATGCATAAAATATGGATGAGCACTATTTCTAAAGAGAGAGGTGGCTAAAGGAATTCATAATTTATTTTGCATAAACATACTCAGATAGGAGCCATTCTCTTTTCAATATTTCAAACAGGTGTCTGAACCATGGCTGCAACTGTAAAGTCACAAAGTGCTCACTTGGATTTCATCAAAAACAACAGTGTTCTGCTCAATAAATAAATCGCAGCCATAAGCCTATTTGTTAGAGGCAATGGTTTTGAACTTGGCACTGAGCACTTTCATGCCTGTCAGTGCCATTCGATAACCTTGGCAGATACTCCACCGCATAACAAAACTGAAGCCGGGCAGATGCGGCCAGTCAGTCCAGCAAACAGATGCCAGGGAGAGTCAGGATGTTTGAGAAGAAATTCTTTCTAGTTTGGAGTCAATCCTAATTACAGTGAAGCTGGATTTGGTCCATGGCATTTGATTAGGGCATCATAAGAAATGACCTGACATAAAGTTCAGAAACTATGAAACACCAAGGGAGGCAGCTGGAGAGTTGGAGAGGCAGGAGCATATCTGTGTGTCTGGTGGGGACCTGTCCCAGGAGTTCATTCACTGAGGCCAGAGGAAAAGATCCTTGAGGGCAGGAACCCCTATCTTTTTAAGTTGGCTTTCAATGCAGGTGTTAGGTGCATGGCTGCTGGCAGAGAACAGGCTGAATTCCCGCCACTGACTGGCTGAGGGACTCTGGACCAGTACCCTCTGTGTTCTGTGTCCCACCCAGTGTTGTCATCTTACAGATGCTGGCTGTGTCCAGAAAGACCATTGCTGTCTAAGGACAAAAATGTCTCAGCTTCTGTATCCATCCAGTTTGTAGCAAAGACTGAACAAGTGAAAGGTTCAGGTCCAAGTTTGCATGGGCTATACCTTTAGAACATGTGAAATTAACTGAATGTAACAATGCCTCTTTTGTTGTTTGGGCTAATCTCTTTGGGGAAGTGGGGATTGTGTACAATCTTTCCAGATAGGAATGTAATGTCTAGACCTAGACACATTCCTACAGTCAAAAAAAGTTCCACGTTACCAAGCTCATTCTGTTCACGAGTCACAATATATGACAACCTAACAACTTCTAATAGTGATTTCAAAAGTGCACCACACTTAAATGCAGACCCTGAAGACATCATTCTATAGACAGCTCCCACAGAGCAGAAGAGGATGCCTCAAAGTGCAAGGCAGAGCTCAGATAGATCAATGCAGTAAGAACCACTCCACGGTTACCTGGAGAGGATGGTGGACCACACTTACCAAGTAACAAATTTGTTTTTCAAATAGCAATGTACCTGCTTTTGAATAGTTTATGGTTCTAGACATGAACCAGAAGTGACATGGGAAGAAATGAAGACAATGCGAAATTCCTGTAAGATGCCACTTATCTTAGTGAAGATTGAAACAATTCTAGTATTCCTCACTGTTAGAAAGAGCTAACTACAGTCTCACATAAGAACAGGAGCTGGTAAACTTTACTGGGTGTTGCTTAGTGCACAGGCAGTACTTTAAAGGATACATGTGAACCTGTCTTCTGCAACACCTTACATTTCCTTATCTGAATATTTATGTATTTGCATACCTATAAGCTATTTATTTAGGAAACAAAGCTAATTGGAAGAATAAACCAAAATAAATATAAATTATAAATAAAAATACAGCATCTTAAAAGGTAAGTTAAAAAAGTACTCATTGTCAGATAATTCCATTACCTATTTTATTTTAAAAATGTATTTATTATATAAAACAAGGTCTAACATGTTTCTAAAGAGAACTGGATAAATACTACACACATATGTACCATAAACTATGTCGAAGAGTAAATAGTAAATGGAAACCTGAATTTGTTGCCATAATCAGGCAAACTTCCAGATGCTATCAAGTGAATCTAACATAAATCAATTTTATTCTAAGATACCCAAAGGCCCACTGTATAATTATTTTAATATGCCGGCCAGCTGATCAGCTGTCAAAATGGTCCCTTGAGTCCTAAAGAATAAAAAGATTGAAATTTACCCTTGTTCAAAACAAAAAACAATAACCCTATTGTTTACAGTGATGGAAGGAGAAGTACACATTTTAAAAGATGTAAAAAGGGGGTGTGATGTTTTCTTCTCTCCTACCCCCATTTTATTTGAATTTTTATTTTTAAGACAGCCTACATATAAAATTTGTCCATCTACTGAAGAATCTCATTTTCTACATGGAATAAAACCAGTTCAGTAAGGTCATACTCCAGTTACACAGAAACACGAAAATATTTATTTTCAAAAGACAACATTGATCTTGGCAATTGGTATTTTCAAGATGTTGAGCTCCCTGGAATCATGCAAATTCCAATCCTAAGGCACAAAATTTTAGTAAAACAAGGACTGTTTTTCCCTTCAAAGTATAAAGGAAGCACACATGTGCACAGCCATCCATAAAGTTTGGTAGAAACTTGGATATATCTGGATTTTACTCCTGAATCCTCCCTCATTAAACCAAACTCCTTAAGATGCTCCTACTGAATCTGTGTGTCCTGAGGGTCACGTTCTGATTCTGTTTCCTAACCTGTAAAGTACTGTATCTACCTTGAAGGAAAAACTCAGATGATCTTTGTAAACTACCCAGAGAACAGTGTCTAATACAGAATTGTGACTATACTCAGCTTTTGATTAAAAAGACATTAATAACTTTTGCCAGATTATTTAAGTTTATAGGATCCTTAAGGCTTGAGTGATTTGTAATACGACTACTTTTAAATGGGTAATATACGCATAAAGTATTAAATGTGAGCAGGAAGTAGTATGCTCCTTCCAGTTCAAAGATAAAGATAACATCTTTATCAAAGAGAAGCAGTTTACTGCTCATCCTTCCGGGGGAAGTCTAACCAGGACTGCAGAGGACAGATTTAAGAAGTACCAGCACACAGTGTTCTCCCTGCTTCTTCCACGTAACAATGAACTTGCAGAATGGTATAGATCACCTAGCAGTCAGAGCTATTTCACTCGTTTTGATATTGGAATATAGCCTGATCTATCTAATAGCTAGTCCAAAAAAACCTATTTTTTCTTTTTATCAGCAATACTGAAGTAAATATCCATGTATTCATTTTGCCTATAAAGAGTTATATTTATGGGATAAATTTCTAGAAATAAAATTGCTAGATCATGTCATAATTTGACAGTTATTGTCAAAATACTTTTCATAGAAGTTACATGAATTCAACTTCTCACCAGATGTAATGGGTATTTCCACCACCTTCATCAAATAGGGAACTAATAAGTATTATGGTCTGTCTGTATTATCTGATATGTGAAAAATGCCATTTTGTTTTCTAACATTGTAAGATAGTATGTTGTTATGAAGCTGAACATGTTTTAAAATGCTTAAAAATTATCTTTTTTCTTGACTGTAAACTATTTATATCCTTTGCCCATTAGTCTTTTGGGTTGGTTTTTTTTTTTTTTTTCCTATCGACATGCAGGTAATTTTTATAAATCAAAGAGCTCATTGTCATCGTCTGTGATATGAGTTTCAAATTCCCTTTCTACATTTCTATTTTTACATAAAATGTTTTGTGTTTTTCTGCCACATGGATATTTTCAAAGTTTGTGCAGTGAAATATCAGTGGGTTTTTTTTTTAAAGGTTTCCAGATTTCCCTTCATAATTAGGGATGACTACTTCCAGATAAGGCAAATAGATCATTTTCTATCTTTCTTTAGGACATTTGTAATTTTACTTTTTATATTTAGAAGTATTACTTGAACACTGTCTGAAAGGTCTGAGTGCTTGTAAAGAAGATACACAGTCTGTAAATGTATTTTCCTATGTGAGCTGATTCATTTAATATGTAAGTTTAGGACATTTATATTTATTGAGAGTAAATATATGTTGTCAATAAATACATAACGTATGTTCTGCTTATAGTGCTATTATTTTTATTAAAAATAGCTTCACAGAGGTAAAACTGAAACACAACAAAGTAGCTTTAAAATAGATTTGGTAAGTTTTGACATCTGTATACATCTTTCTATGAAACATCATTTAATCAAAATAATGCACATATCTGTAATCCATAGGAGTTTCGTCACATTATCTCTTCATAGTTCATTCTTCCTTTCAACCTTTTTTCATGTCCAAGCAGCCTTAATTTCTTTCCTGTCACTATTGAGTAGAATTTTTAAGAATTCTCTAGTATTATAAACATACACTATATTTTATTTTTTCAGTATGGCTTCCCTTACTCAGGATCACCATTTTGGGAGTCATCAAGTTACATTTATCAACAGTTCATGACTTTTTCTTACTATCCTTTTGTAAGGATATACAATTTGTTCATCTATTTAACTGCTGATGAGGCTCAGATGAGGCCTAGTGTTTTTTGTTTTTGTTCTTGTGTGTTTTTTGTTTTAAAAGCAAATGAAGCTGTTATGAACACTAATGTACAAGTAATTTTATGAATATATGCTTTCATTTCTCAGATAAATATCTAAAGGTGGAGCAGTAGGACATATGGTAGGTGCATGTTTCACTTTTCAGTAAACAATTTTCAGATTTGGTTGTACATCTTACATTCCCCTCAGCAATAAATGAATTCCATTTGCCCAATAGCCTGTCAATCCTTAGCACTGTCATCTTTTAATTTAGTCATTCTTATGAGTTTGTACTTTTATAAAGATTTTGATTTATAATTTTCCCAAAGACTTTGAGAATCTTTTCATTTGCTCATTTGCCATCTGTGGATCTCCTCTGGTAAAGTGCCTTCAAACCTTTTGTTCATTAAAAAACAAAACAAACAAACAAACAAAAACCCACAAAAACTAGGCTTTGTCCTAACACCAATATACCAGGAATCCTCACAAACCTGGTAAAAACAGGAAAGTGGTGGCCCAGAGTTGAAACACTATTTTCCATTTTAAGAGCACATTCCATTCAAAGCAAAGAATATTCTTTACCATACCCTTCTTAACCTCAGCTATTGCATTCCTTAAGAAATGAAGGGTTGAAAAACAGGACTGGGGTTACAAAACATCTCAGAGAAAATAGCCTGATTTGAAAACTGTAGGTAACCCATCAGTACATAAAAAATCAATAGGAAAGAAAATGGCTTGATACTGGGTACAGTGGGAAATCATATCTGATTTGGTTGTTAAGTCAATGAGTATTGTTATTGACTAAATGTTTCTCCCATGCAGGAGATAACACAATATTTATTCCTTGGGTGATGCTATGGAGCAAAACACCTAGAACTGCAGCTAAAAATGAGTAGGGTCAACATTGTGTCATTATACTTGTTATCTAACTTAAAAAAGACAAATGAAAGGGGCATGTCTGACTTAGGACTCTGTAAATGGTAACTTAAAAGAAACCTGACCTGCCAATTTTAAAAAGAGATAGAATATAAATAATTTCCACAAATAAATATGTTGCTATCTATCTAGTGGGTAAAGTCTGTGCTGAATGGTAAACCCTAAAGATACCACATAAAAAAGCAGTTTTTCAAGAGTGAAAAACCATGTGAGGCCATAGCACTGAGACCAGATTAGTAATTATCTCTGCATATGTGGGTACTTTTCCAAGGTAGATTTTCACACGCAACTTTATAATCAGAAGTTTCATACAAGAAGCACGATGGGGACTTAACGTATTCCCATTTCATGAAATAAGGAAACTGGCTTGGAGAGTGGTTTTCCCGTGAAGGGGAGAGGTGTGCCTCATATTCTTGTTCCACTACATCATTTTTTACAAAAGAATTTATCAGTTTTGGGAGGGGATTTACATCAACTATTATAATCCTATCTAACTTAAAAGTTCATAGTTTTGGGATTCACTCTGAAAGCCATGTAATTCAGTTATCTATCAAATCCTGTTTTCATCAGAGGAAAGAAACAAGAGAACCGAGAGAAGAAGCAGGAAAAGAAAAACATGGAAAAGTTACCTTATAAGAATAAACACAAAAGCAAATGATAATCAAAACTGCCGGGGGGGCATAGAGTATTTACACAGAAAGAAACCAGGGGGACCAACAGATTTAAGGAATTTGTGTAATCACTGTATGTAGTAAAGAAGTATTAAACAAGCTGAAATTGAGGCATAGCTTTCAAGTTTCTACAATCTCCTTGACAGCATATCATATTAGTCAACACTGTCTACTCCCCTAAATAGTCATACTTGAATAAACTGGGAAGCCCTGTGGTAGGGAGAAACTTATCTTTATAGGCACAACATTGGGGGGGGGGCACTAAAATTCCTCTGCTTAGGAAAGTCCTTCAAATACTTACCTTTATCAAGTTTGGAAGTTTTACTCCTATTTTCCTGAGAAATTTCATCATGATTAAGTGATTTATCAAATGTTTTTTGTGCATCTACTGAGATAATCATGATCATCTTTTCAGTCCACTGATAGGCTGAGGTAATACTGAATGGCGTTTGAACAAAGATTCAACCTTGCATTCCCAGAGTAAATAATGCAAGAATATTATAATGTCCTTCTTGGCGTTGGAGCCAATTTACTATGTCTTACTTCTGGATAACATCATAAACCCCACACAATATTATTAATTTTGCATTAACTAACTAATTATCTTTTAACAAGATCAAAAATATGAAAGAAATGCCTACTGCATTTATCTTCACTTTTACTATGTCTGGGGTATTTTGTGCAAACCAAAGTTTCCATGCAAATCTGTTATTTTTCTCTTTTGCCTGATAAACACTAACATTTCTTGCTGGGATGGTTTGCTGATAATAGCTATTTTCAGCTTTGTTTGAAATAGGTATTTTCTTTTATTTATTTATTTTTTGGGGTTTGTTTTTCTTTCTTTTTTTCTTAAATTCATTTTATTGATTTGTCACAATTGTGCATTAATTGATCCCTCCTCCTCCCTCCATATCCCCTTCTGTATCCCCCTTCCTCCTCCATATCCCCGCTCTGTATCCCCCCTTCAGTCACTCCTCCCATTTTTCTGCAAATTGTTGTTTGGTTAAGTTGATGTTTAGATGTTGGTTGTTTGGCCTGTTGTTCTCTTCCGATATATGGTAAGTGTGTGTGTGGTTTTTTGTTGTTGTTGTTTTATTTTTTGTTTTATTTATTTATTTATTTTTATCCCGGGGCTTTCCCACTTCACTAACATTTGTTAACTATCCTGATCTTTTGTGTTCTTCACCTTCCCGGCCTTCTTCCCCCTCCTCCTCTCTCGTTCCATGGTTCAGTCCCATTGGTTTTCATTTTTTATTTGTTTGTTTGATTTTCCCTATATCCCTCATATAAGTGAGACCATCCTGTACTTCTCTTTTTCTTTTTGGCTTATTTCTGCTAAAATGAGTCTTTCTAGTTCCATCCAGGTTGCTGCAAATGATGTCCTCCTTGATGGATGCGTAGTATTCCATCGTGTATATGTACCACATTTTTTTTAGCCAATCATCCGTTTGGGGGCATTTGGTTTGTTTCCAATTCTTTGCAACTGTAAACAGGGCTGCAATGAACATGCGTGTACATGTGTCCTTTTGAATTAATGTCTTCATGTTCTCTGGGTATATTCCTAGTAGTGGGATTGC